>JADLZL010006722.1:0-75386 GCA_015844335.1 Chrysopogon serrulatus | reverse complement strand
CACAAGTTTAACTGATTTATAGAAAATATGTATAATATTTATATCTCTAAATAATTTTATTAAAAAACTAGATCCAAAGATCTTCCGATGATACTAATCGATGATATTTATTATTTATAAAAATTGCTTCGGCATTTACTTCTTGTCGGGGTTTGACAAATATTTAGGACGGAGGGAGTAGTTCCTTACCCTTTTGATTTTTGTTTAGTGTGTTCAGAAAAGCAACTTGATTTAGAGTAGCCCCAGTGTCATCTGAAATCAAACTGTGGGGTCGTCGTATTGAACTATGAGCACTCGAGCACCCAAACCGTCGTTGTCATACAAAAACCGAACTCTGTAGAGGAGTTATACCATTGACCATAAAATAATTACTTAATCTTGTACACGTGAGAGAAGAGAGAGGAAGGATAGGCATAGGCTCTTCCGTGTAGCTACGAGACGTAAAAAAAAATTTTAAGTAGCTTATGGACCCACAAACCGATGTTTGCATTGGAGTAGTTGAACTCGGGCCTTATTTAGATTGAAAGTTTCGCAACCGAAAGACTTTGAAGACTTTGTTTGTATTTTAAATATTGTCCAATCGTACTCAACTAGACTCAAAAGATTCGTCTCTAATTTACAATAAAACTGTATAATTAGTTTTTTTACTAACATTTAATGCTCCATTTATACGGGGTAGAAATTGATGGGATGGAGAGAGAGTGGAAAAACTTGCAACTTGCGCAAGCGAAACCAAACAAGGCCCTGGTTCTACTAGGTTTCACGATTCGCTCTAGCACTACACGTGCTCTTAAGAGCAGCTTTAGTATATGTGAAAAATTGAACCATGAGTAGTGTAGGTTGAAGTTGAGCCATATACACTAGATCAATCGATACGAAATAAAAATTGGCGGTACATAGGATTAAGTATATTGACTAGAGGTTTGAGTAGACAATTTTAACTTAAAAGCACAAATAATTAGAAAAATAATTAGTAAAATACACTCTGTCCATGAGCGTGAATTCTATATAGCTAGTGTTCAATGTCTTAGAGCTATTGTTGTTTTTAGCTAATTTTCCTGTTTTTACTTATATCTCGTGGCTACTTAATTTCTATCAAAGCCAAATCAAGGAAATCTTCAGATCTCTCTCTCTCTCGTTAAGCTCCATTCTAGAATAAAACAATATTCCAAATCTAGCTGTTCAATTATTTGATTCTCTTTAAAATTCAAATTTTGGATTGCTTTATATCCAAATCTAGCTGTTCAATTATTTGATTCTTTTTAAATTCAAATTTTGGATCGCTTTGTATCCTCTTGGATCCGTACTCACGGAGGGAGAAAGGATGCCCCTAGGTTTCGGTGCCCTCACATGTTCTGCCACAATTATTTATTTAAATCTTAATTATCTAGTTAATAATGTTAATTAGTATTTTTTTTGTTTATTCTTCCTTTGTAATAGTCTCTAATAGCATTTATATAATGTACGATTAGTCTTTTCTATTATCTTTCTCAAATTTCTTTGTTTTCCCTGTGCTATCATTCTAATTAGCTAGTTAACAAATGTAATTAATGCTTTACTTGTTACTTATCCCTGTGGTAGCCAACTTTGCACCTAGGGTACTTCTAATGGATTGCATTTTCAGTATCTACGAATAATATTATATGTAGTGCAAACAAAGAGTACTTTCTAATGTAAAATAGTTCCTAAGCCCGTGCTTCTCTTTCAGTCTTTCTGGATTGCCTTTTCAGCAGGTGAGGAAAAACACGAATGTAATTAAATTGCACTATTTAAATCACATCCACCCGATTCTATACTTCATACTACTCTTGGCAAACAATTTTTTCCTCATTTGCTATTTACAACCTAAATGTGTAGAGTTTGTTCTTTAAAGTTTTCTACAATTTCATTTTTATAGTACTTTTATTTCACGCGCTTAATTTTGCATTCCACTTTGGGAGAACTACCATATATCTACGCGGTAACAACAAAGGGATGTTTGGCTATAGAGAACAGCTTGCTGACGTTGAGAGGGAAAAAAACTCCAGCAGTGACTTTTCTCATTCAATAGTGTGGTATTTTTTGGAATAACTACCCTCCTCTTGATATGGTTGCAAGCGATCTTGAATGGAAACTTATGTGCTCACACAAGCATTGTGTGTCAAACATTTCATGCTCCTAAACATGAAATGTGATCACCAAGTTATGGTTTATGCTTATCTGTTCACTGAGCATGGTGTTACATGCTTCATGCTTTGATCCATCATCCATCCCATTATAGTTACGTCATGACTTAATTTATACTAATGGTCCCATTTGCTATTCCAGTAACCAAGTTGACTAAAAAGTCCCGGCGGTGCTAAAACCTACGGTCCTAGTACCAACGAGTAAATTTTAAGCGTGCGTGCTCCCAACCCCCCGGATGGTGTGCGAGATGGACACAAGGGAGTCTTGTATTATCTTTGCACCAAGGTGCTTGTAGGTAGGGGTGTACAAGCGGTGGAGAGAGGGAGCTGGTCCCAAGTCTCGTGAAGATGAGTGTATGAGCCCGTGTGCTAAGGAGTTTGCTAGACTCGTGCGTGGTCTTGTGTCTAGACCAACCGACTTACCTATAGATTTGTTCACTTGCTCTTGGAGGGACCCCCGGCCCTCCCTTTTATAGCCGCAAGGGGAGGAACGGGCTTTAGTATAGTGTCCGAATAGGTGAAACGGTGGTGGGCGCCGCCTCTTCCCTTCCGGGCCTCGGCCTTCTCCTGCTCGGCTTTGTTTCGAGGCCGGTGTCTTGTGCCTTGTCTTTGCACGGGCTTTATTGCCCGATTGGGGCGCCGTTACGTGGAGTCGGCTCCTCGATCCCGCAACGGAGCGGGAAGTCATGGTGAACGGTCCGGGCGCCGTGGTCGCCGTAGCTTTGACTCATCCCCGGTCCGGCTCCAGGGCCGTGGCGCCGTTGTCGATATCTGGCGTGGCCGGCCCAGTGATACACCGCATGGAAGCCATCTCCACCTTCCCGTGCTCTAGATACCCGGTGTACAAAGGGCCGGGGCTCTAAGACCCGACCTCCGTGCAAGGTGGACCCGCCTCCGCATAAGGTCGGCGCCCGTCTGTCGGCTCGAGCGCGCGTCTTGTATGTCGGGGACTTCGGGGGCGGGACATCATAGAGGTTAGTCATCATGGCGCCCTACAAAGTGGCGGGCATGGCCGCCACTGGTAGGGGTAGCGTAACCGCGATGAGCAGCGGGCGTAGGGTTGTGGCCCGGGACGGCTCCCATCCCTTGCCCGGGCGTCGATCGGCTGCAATAGGAAGGCGGCCGGTGGATATACGTCAAGTTTGTGGTCGCTTGGACAAGAGGTGCGGTGCGCCCGTCAGGAGCCCTTGCCGGGGGGCTCGGGCGGGTCGAGGTGGGAGCTCGTCCAAGGCGTTCTGTAGAGGGTTCGGGTGAGACGGAAGGCAGGCGTTAGCCCCGAGGCCTCGGCGTAGGGGCTCGGACGAGACGGAAGGCAAGCGCCCGTCCGAGGCCTCGGCGTAGGGGCTCGGACGGGACAGGAAGCGCCGGTCCGAGGCCTTAGCGTAGGGGGCTCGGACGGGGTGGAATGTTAGCGCCTACCGTGGGCCCAAGCTAAGGGGGGCGGTCGCCGGCTATCGGCGTCTTTGGGGCCCTTGGCGAGCCATGCTCGATTACCATGTAACCTAGCTTTTGCGTTTGTTGGGCCTAACCGTTTGAGGGCCCTTATTTTGGTCCCCGACAAGTAGCCCCCCTAACCTTCGAAGGAGTGAGTATACTCGTTCGGAGGTTGTGGTTTCTCGCCAAGTTTTTGCCGAGTGTGTTGTTAGATGTTTCGAGCTTTCTTACGCCGGGTGCGGCAGCGCACCCTCCTGGTGTAGCCCCCGAGGCCTCGGAGGGGGGTGTGAACAACCCTCCTCGAGGGGCTTGCATGTGTTCGGATGGGTTTGTGGCTTGTGAGAGGCGTAGCACGCCAACTGCGAACGCCTCTACCCCCCCTCGGGGTTTGCACATGTCTAGTGAGGGTGCTTGCTTGTCTCCGAGGCTAGATTCTTCGGCTGGCGGGCGCGAGCGCACCCGCCGGTAGCCCCCGAGGCCTCGGAGGAGTGTGGGTGCTTCTCCGAGGGCTTGTGCGTGTTTTGGTCGAGTGTTTCCATCGTGTGCCGAGGCCCCCCTAGGCCCGTCGGCTCGTCCCGGAGGCATGGCGCGTAGTTAGGTGACGTTTCCCAACCTTGGCCACTATGCCGGGTAGCCCCCGAGCCCCGCTCGGCGTGGGGCGGCCGGTCGGTACTTGGTCGTTAATTTCGTAAGGCGCCTCACGCATCCCTTCCGCAGGGAGGAGGGTGGATTTTGTCATGTCACCGACGGCAGTGCCGCACACAACTAGATCCCGTGGAGCTGCAACTGGTAAATCCAAGTGAAATGCCCGTGCCCTGCTTCGCTAGGGGTTGGCCGGGCCCGAGGCGCATTCCATTAGAGCCTATAAGGTATGTCCGAGGCAGGGCCCGGGTCCCGTCCGCCAGTCCCGAGGGGCTCGATGCACTCCCGCGCGGGATCCCCCCTAACTCGGGCGCTCGGCCCGGCCTTGAATACGGCGTCGGACATCCCCGATGTGCGGGGCTGAACTGTGTATGAGTCCGTCTGAGCCATCCCCGACTCTGTTGCCCTCGAGGCGGTGTCGAACCCCTTAGTGGGCCAGCCCACGAACCTCTGGACCGTAATGGGCCGTCGCCCGAGCTCCTTCCGGAGAAGGAAACGCTTTGCCGTGGAAATCCGTCGTGGGGACGTGGGCACGCCTTTTGAGGCGTCTCTCTCAGGCGGTAAGCACCGCCGCGCACCTGTTACAGAAGAGGTGGTGGGCCCCCACAGCGAGGCGGTTCGACGCTCCGCCGCGTGTGCCCGGGTTCCACGGGGACGTGGCGGCGTGTCTTTGCCGGCCGCCGAGCCGCGCGCCGCGTCCCCTCCGGGTTCCGTGTCGTGATCCTATGCGGAGAAAAAACCCCGCGCCGTGTGTGAGGCGCCGCGGGCCCGTGTGGTGTGGCCGCCCGCGTGCTGGCGCACTTGGGTCTCCGTGTGACGTGCACTTGAGTAGGGAATCTTGGGCGTGATCGCGCATTAAATGCGGGTAGATGAACCGACTGGGGGTTTCGGGTATAAGTACTGGCGTAGGCGGCGTTTGGCTTCCTTCTCGCCTTCCTCGCCCTTGCGCCCGCCTTCATTCCCTCCGCCATCGCCATCTGCCGAGCGCCGCCGAGAGAAAAAAGGGAGCGAGAAAGAGAGAACTCACCCCGCACCCGCCCCGGCCCGCCCAAGGCCATGGCGTCGAGACCCGAGATCATCGGCGTGGAGGAGTGGGAGACGAGTTCCGTGACGCTGCCGGAGCCGGTGGCGCTCGTGGGGAAGGGGCTTCTCCGCCCGCCGCCGACAACGCCGCCGGAGTGGATAGTTCCCCGGGCCGACCACTGGCCCCCACACCCGCCACCGGATACGCCGTGAGCTTCATGGCGTTCCATGAGAACGGGTTCGGGATGCCGGTGGGTCGATTCTTGAGGGCCATCCTCGAGTACTACGGCCTCGAGCCGCGTAACCTCAACCCCAACTCCATCACGCACATGGCGGTGTTTGTCGCCTGTGGCGAGGGCTATCTCGGGGTCGAGGCCCACTTTGGACCTCTCGGCTCCACTTCTTCGAGGGCGCCCTCTACCTCAAAGGCATCGAGAAGAGGAAAAGGACGTCCGTCCCACGCCGGGGGCGATATCGCAGCTTGCGGGCTCGAACCGATTCCTACATCCCTACCAAGCTCGCCTCCTCCAACCGCGGGCCGGCACGCTTGAAGTGGTTCTACCTCCGAACGACTTCGGTCATCTCCGCCCGCTTACACCGGGAGGGTGTTCGACGCGGGAGCCCGCGAGGTGGAAGGAGGAGATTATCCCGAGAGGGCTACCCCAATCAAGAAGGTGTTCCGCTTTGAGGACGCCGACCCACAAGGGGTTGGACGCATCGCTTGTCATTGCCGCCTTCCACAGTAGTGAGTCCCGCTTTATGGAGAGGGGACCCCCTGTTTGACATGAGGGAAGGCAGCCCTTGGGCCGGGGGGAGGGATGTCGTCCGTCGACCTCGAGCATGACGAGGTCGTCGAGCGGACCAAGAAGGTGGCGGCGGGTGACGACGCGTCTCCGGCCTCTACAAGGTTGCGATGCGCCCCACCCGATGCCATCTCCGTGGTAAGTTTCGTGGTCGTGTTTGTACTTTGTTGATGTTCACATCCTCCCCTTCATCCTCATCTTATTCTTTTCTTTGCGGGGATTGGCCGGGAAGGCTGCGGGGCGTCAAGCCCCCCATCTCAAGGAGAAAGAGGCGAACAAGGCCCACGCGAGAAGCGGAGGGAGAAGAAGAAGAAGAAGTCGGACGAGAATGTCCGTAAGCGAGCGAGCAGCGCCTGGACAAGCCGCGGCACCGGCAAGAGAGGAGGAGGGACTCCCGAGAGCCGACACCCTCCGATACCACCGGGCGCCCGGCGATGATGACGATGAGGATGACGAGGGGAGGATTACGACTTCCTTGGCTTCATGGAGGATGAGAGGCTGAAGGAGTCGTTGGTTCTCGCCCGGTTCTCGGTGATGTGCCGCAGAGGCGGGCGACGAGAGAAGTCCGGCCGCAGTTCCTCGGCCTCGGCGTCTTCGGGGCCGAGGCCGTGTTGAGCCCGGGTGCACGCCCTCCCGTGAAGAGGGAGGGTGGTCGCCATGGCCGTTGAAGGACGCCGCCCGCCCTTCATTCCACCGAGGCCACGCTACTGGGCGGCTAGGAGACATGACCCCGTCGGGAGGATGAGGCCCCTCCCGAAGTCGTCCCCAGCCCGACCACCCGGCCGGGGGTGACTTGGACCCGCCCGAGCGGCCCGAGGTGGCGGGAGGGACCGCCGAGGGTGAAGCGCGGCCTCACCCGAGGAGGCGGCGGCGCCGGAGGGCCGGCATCCTGCACCGCGACCCCGCAGTCGCGGGCCGAGGACACCCCAAGTCCAGGCCCTCGACGAGCACGGCTCCGTGGCCGATTGTTCCCCGCCCGGTCACCGGGTGAGTATCTCTCCTTCTTTAAGTCTTCCATCGTTTTTGTTTCATTTCTTCCTCTGAAGTCCCGCCCTTCGCCACCGTAGCCAAAAAAGCAAGACGGCCCCCCGCCCGGCCCCGCTTGCTCCGCGCAGCAGCCCCGAGGCGAAGGGCCGGACGGCGAGCGCCTCCTCTGCCCCCGTGGTGGTGTCGCCTCCGGCGACCGGGAGAGGCGGTCGAGGCGCCGTCGTCGAGGAGCCACTCCCCGCCCGTGACGGAGAGGGGCGCAGGCACCTGAACGGAGGCCTCGGCAACGCCCGTCGTGGAAGTCGTGACGGCGCCTGTCCTGGTGGCCGCTACTGACATGGTCATGGAGGAGCGGGCGCCAGTTCCGCCCCTGGGTCGTGCCACGACGCAGGAGGTGGTGGAGGTCCCCTCCTCAGAGGAGACCGCCCCGAGGGAAAGAGGTGGCCGTTGCGGACACGGCTTCCACGGGTGGCGATCGTGCGGGGTCGTTCATGCGGGCGCTGCCGAGGGGTCCTCCAGCCGGGAGGTGGTCCGCTTTGACGCTCCGGGAGGAGCCGCCGCGGATTACCCTGGTCGGACCGCCGGGACCGGAGGACCGGCGATCTATATGCTAGGGCACGCCCCGAGCAAACTTCGGTGGGGAGCATCATCAGCAAGTTCATGCGGTCGGTGAAGACTCGCTTGCGTCGCTCTCGCGATCTTCTCGAGGGACCTCCCCGACGTGTTAAAGGTATTATAAATACTCATGATTGAATCCTTACCTTGACACGGGCACTCGCAGAGACCTAACCCGGGGGTTCGGTCGCCTCGGGATCTGGCGAAGTTGTCCCGGGAGAAATCGCAGTTTCTCCGGCTGAGGGCCGACCTCGACGAGGCGCTCCACCTTCAGCGGCAGGAGGCAAACCGGCTGCGCGCACCGAAGTTAGATGCCGGAACGAGGAGAATGCCGGCCTCCGCCTCCTTGTCTCGGACACGAAGGTTGAGGCCTCCGAGGCTCGGGAGCGTACACCCTCTTGTCGAAGGCCCCCGAAGAGCGGTCGTCGGAGCTCGACCAGCTCCGAGCCGAAAGGAGATGATGGGGACGGCGCTTGTCCAGCGTCCGACACCATTGGGACCTTGACGGAGAACCCGGTGAACATGGATACCGACCACCGGCTCTTTGTCAATGATGTCACCATGGTGCGGGCCGAGCTTGGTCAAGCGCCGAATGAGGTCAACGAGCTCCATGTGCAAACGGGCGGAGGAGGTGGTGCAAACGGAAGGTAAGTCTTGTTTTGGGCAATCATATCCTTGCCTTCTTGCTCGAGATTGACCCCCCGGCGGATGCGTAGCCGAGGAGAAAGTCGTCGAGCAAGCGGGCGGCCCTTGGTGCGGTGCGGGCGGCCTACTCCTCGGCCAAGGCGGCTCGACGTCCCGAAGGAGAAGGTCCGAGCCGTTTGCACGGTGATCGAGGCCGGCGAACCCGCCGGCAGCGAGCCCACCGGGCCGCCTGGAGGCGTTGCCCGGGACGAGTGGAGGCGCGTGTCCGTGCCGCCCTTCGGTCCGGCCTTCGGACCGGCGTGTCGCACACCCCGGTGATGACCCTCTCACTACGACCTCGACCTCCCAAAATTTCCGAGGGGCTTGTCGCCGCCGAGGACGAGGAGGGTCGCGAGGGAGAGGTGTTCGCCGAGCTGCTCCAAAGAAGTCAAGAAGCCACGCATCGCTACTGGTCGGGCACTTCCGCACGGCTATCCTCCCCGATGTTCTTTGAAGGGGCCGACGCTATCGACGCCGCGGATGCCGACGCCAGGGAAGGAGGGGGGGGATGCCCCTTAGTAAATTCTATAATTTGGGCCGAAAGTGTGCCCATGTAAAAAAAAACTTGATTAGTATTTTGTTTTGTCTCGTGTCGACTAAAACTTTGGCCCGTCGAGGCCTTATGATTTGTTGATCGTTTTTTGCCTATTTTCCGTGCCTTTGAACCTCGCCTTGCATTTTAGATTAGGGCCCTTTGCGAGGGCATTGAGTTTAGAGGTTCATTCCTTAGTCAAGGGCGGTAAACGAGGCACCATAGCGCCGGGGGCGTGGGAGGCCTTGTAGCTTTGCCGCCCCCGACGTTTGGAGCGGTCCCCCAAAAGCATGAGGTTCCTTCGTCCTATGGCGGTGAGTAGGAGTCTGTAGCGCATGGGCGTAAGTGACCCCGTGGCTCAACCGGCCCTAGGTTTCGAAGACGCCTTCCTTAGTTACCCTTTTTCTAAGCGTTCGGGATCTTCAGCACGAAAGTGTTCAAAAAGAAACGACAAGCAGAAAAGTAGTGTGCTTGCAGAGTGCCTTTCAGGAGGGGGTTCCCCCTGTTTAGCCCCCGAGGGAGGCTCGGCTTTGATGGATCGAAGCCGAGTCTCCCTTAGACTCTAAGGTGGCGTAAGTATAAGTTCAGGTCCTCAGCCCCCGAGGGCCTTGGACATGTTTCTCGTTTGCAGAAAATCGTAAAAATGAGAAGTGCTTCCCTTTCTTCTTTGAGAAACATGGAGTACAACTATGTGTAAAAACTTGGAAGCTTAAGGGTAGAAGTGACGTAGCTATTGAATGTTCCAAGCGTTGTTGAGGACTTCACCGGCCTCACTGGCGAGCTTGTATGTGCCTGGCTTGAGGACTTCGGCGATGATGAAGGGTCCCTCCCAAGGCGGCGTGAGCTTGTGGCGTCCTCTCGTTGTCTTGACGGAGATGGAGCACCGACGCCCTTCTTGAGGTCTCGGGTCCGGACCACCCGGTCATGGTAGCGTCGGAGGGACCGGCGGGTATCTTGCCGAGTGTAAGAGGGCGGTGTCTCTAGCTTCCTCAAGCATGTCCAAATGAGTCCTCTCGAGCTACTTGGTTGTGGGCCTCATCGTAGGCTTTGAGCCTCGGGGATCCGAACTCCAAGTCGGTAGGCAAAATGGCCTCGGCGCCATACACCGGAAGAAGGGCGTAAACCCCAGTGAGTCCGGTTGCCGTCATCGCCCCGAGGCTCCGGAGGACCGAGGGGAGCTCGTCGAGCTATCTTTTGCCGAACTTGTTGAGCTTGTTGAAAATCCGAGGCTTGAGCCCTTGCAATATCATCCCGTTGGCCCGCTCCACTTGACCGCTCGTCTGAGGGTGCGCCACCGAGGACCACCGCACGATGCGTATCCGGTGCTCGCCGCAGGTCTCGAACTTTGCCCCCGTGAACCCGGTGCCGTGGTCGGTGATGATGGAGTTCGGGACTCCAAAGCGGTGGGTGATATCGGTGAAGAAGAGCACCGCCCCTGCGGACCGGATGTTGGTGATGGGGCGCGCCTCGATCCACTTGGAGAACTTGTCTATGGCGACAAGCGGATGAGTGAAGCCCCCTGGGCGCCTTCTTGAGGGGTCCTACCAGTTCAAAACCCCACACGGCGAAGGGCCATGTGATCGGGATGGTCCGGAGTGCCCGAGCCGGTAGGGTGCGTTTGACGAGCGTAGTAATCGGCATCCTTCGCAGTGCGCACTACCTCGGTGGCGTCGGCGACCGCGGTTGGCCGATAGAATCCTGCTTAGGAAAGCGCCTGACGAGGGAGCGGGGAGCGGCGTGGTGGCCACACACCCCGGCGTGGATTTTGCGAACCCGGGGGGCAAGGCCATCCTCGACCGTGACGCATCGCGGCGGGACCCCCGAGGGGCTTAGCTTGTAGAGGTCGTCCTCGATGACGACGAAGGACTTTGCTCTTCTCGCGAATGCGCCCGGCCTGATTGAAGTCCTCGGGGAGGTTCCCCTGATGATCCAATCGAGGTATGGCTTTCTCGATCCGGCTTGGGGTCGGCTTCCGGATCCTCCCCCCGTCGATCTCCATGACCTTGGGGTTTGACGCCGGGGACGCCTCGGAGTCCGAGGGGCCTCGGTCGCGAGGGGGCCTCGGACATCTCCCCACCCCAGGGGGTCGGAGCGATTCTCCGTGGCCTCCTCCCGTTCGCCGAGTGTGATGGAGGGAGCCGTGAGGCCTTTGGTGAAGACGTCGGGGGAATCGGGGCTCTTCCAAATGGCGATCTTGGCGAGTTCGTCGGCAGCCTCGTTGTACCTCGCGGACGATGTGGTTGAGCTCGAGGCCCTCGAACTTGTCTTCCGTGGCGCGCACCGCCTTGCGACGCTGCGTCCATCTTGGGGTCATGGCGCCTTGAGTCCTTCATAACCCGGTCGATGACGAGCTGCGAGTCCCCTCGAACATCAAGGCGCTTGATGCCGAGTTCGATGGCGATCTTCAACCCGTTGAGTAGGCCCTCGTACTCCGCCATCTTGTTTGACGCTGGGAAGTGGAGGCGGATTACATGTCGCATGTGCACCCCGAGGGGGAGACGAAGAGGAGGCCAGCGCCGGCTCCAGTCTTCATCGTGGGACCCGTCGAAGTACATCGTCCCAGCCTCCGCCTTGAGCCGGGGCGGCGGTAGCCGAGTATCGGTCCACTCGGGCGAGGAAGTCGCCCAAGACTTGAGATTTGATGGCCTTCTTTGGCGCGTAGGAGAGGGATTTCTCCCATGAGCTCAACGGACCACTTGGCGACCCGCCCGAGACTTCCCGATTTTGGAGGATCTCCCCCAACGGGAAGGAGGAGACCACCGCCACGGGTGGGCGTCAGTAGTGCGAGCTTGCGCCGGGTCGGGACCACCGCGTGAGCGCGGTTTTGGATCTGCGGGTTGCGGATCTTGGTCTCGGACAACACCTCGCTGATGAAGTAGACTGGCCTCTGGACCGGCAGGGTGCGGCCCTCCTCCCCTGCCTCTCAACGGCGATGGCCGCGACCGACCACCTCGTCGTTGCGGCAACGCAACGGAGGAGGGGCTCTTCTTCGGGCCGGGCGGGACGAGGATCGGGCGCCGTGAGGGGCGGCTTTGAGCTTGTCGAGGGCCTCCCGGGCCTCGGGGGTCCGGAGAAGCGCTCGGACTTTCTCGGGGAGGCGATACAGGGGGCGGCCCTTCTCGCCCGAGCCGTGAGATGAAGCGGCTCGGAGACGCCCGCATGCCCATGATTCGCCGCACGCCCTTTCAGGTCCTTGATCGGCCCCATGCTCGTTACCGCAGCTTACCTTCTCCGGGTTGGGCTCGATGCCGTGCTTGAGAGACGATGAACCCGAGGAGCATGCCTCGGGGACCCCGAAGACGCACTTCTCGGGGTTGAGCTTGACGCTCTTGGCCTTGAGACACTGAAAAGCGACCTCAAGGTCAGAAATGAGGTCGTCGGCCTCCTTGGTCTTGACCACGATGTCGTGGACGTAGGCCTCTACGGTTTCGCCCGATGTGGTCACCGAAAACGCCCAAAGATGCACCGCTGATACGTGGCCCCTCGCGTTCTCGAGCCCGAAGGGCATCGCCACGTAGCAAAGACACATACCGAAAGGGGTGATGAAGGAAGTCGCGAGCTGGTTGGACTCCTTCATCTTGATTTGGTGGTAGCCGGAATAGGCGTCAAGGAAAGATAAGAGTACACATCCCGAAGTGGAGTCGACTATCTGATCGATACGTGGTAAGGGAAAAGGGACTTTCGGACATGCTTTATTTAGGCTAGTATAATCTACACACATCCTCCATTTTCCACTCTTTTTTCCTAACCAGTACAGGATTAGATAACCACTCGTGGTGGAACACCTCCTTGATGAACCCGGCCGCCAAAAGCTTGTTTACCTCCTCGCCAATGGCCTTGCGCTTCTCCTCGTCAAATCGGCGCAGACGCCGCTTCACCGGCTTGGACCCAAATGGATGTCAAGGGAGTGCTCGGCGACTTCCCTCGAATGCCCGGCATGTCCGAGGGACTCCACGCAAAGATGTCGACGTTTGCGCGGAGGAAGTCGACGAGCACAGCTTCCTATTTCGGGTCGAGGGAGGTGCAGATCTTCACCGCCTTGCCGATGGAGAGGCGGGGTCAGCGGGACCTCCTTCACTCCGTCGGACGGCTCGAATGCGCGCCGGCGTGACGCTTGGTGTCGAGGGCCTCGGAGATCGCCACAGCCTCGGCGTGCTCGACTACCTCGACGCCGCAGCTTGAACGCGTGCTCGTAGGGAGGAGCCGACGGTGATGACGCCATTGGGGCCCGCATCTTGAGGAAAAGGTAAGTGTAGTTGGGGACGGCCATGAACTTCGCATACGCTGGACGTCCGAGGGGATTCCGTGATAGGTTCCTCGAAAGTCAACCACGTCGAAGGTGATGACCTCCTTGCGAAAGTTCGACGGCGTCCCCAAAGCGCAATCGGGAGGTCGACGGGCCAGGGCTTACCCGGCACTATGCCCTATGCCCCGAAAGGGAGAGCTCGCTGGGCCGAAGCCGTGAGCGCTCTATCCCCAACAAGCCGAGGGTTTCGTGAGTAGAGGATGTTAAGGGCACTTCCGCCATCCATCGGCACCTTGGTGAGCCGCACGTTGCCGACAATGGGGTCGACCACGAGCGGGTACCGCCCCCCGACGCACGTGAGCGGGTGGTCGTCGATGCCGAAGGTGATGGCGTCGGCGGACCACGGCAGTGTAGCGGAGTGGTGGGGTGTACCGAGAATATCTCTCGACGTTCGCGCTTGATCTCGGGCGCGGGGTGAGGTTCGCCGGCAGCCCCCTCGATGACCATGAAGACGTCATGGACCTCGGGGACCTCCTCGCCTTTGTTTTCCCCCTTCTTCTTCTTGTCCTCGGGCGGGGGAAGCTTCGATAGAAGCGACAAGCCAAGTCGCACTCCCCATAGTGTGCTTGACGGGGAATTTGTGGAAAGGGCGGGACTTTTTGAGCATGTCGTCCGAAGCCCCGGGCCCCGGGGCCTCGGGGGGCTTGCGGTCGGCCGGGCGACGATGTCGTCTTCGGATTCCGCCTCCCTTTTGCCCTTCTTCCCTTTGCACTTGTTCTTCTTGTTCTTCCCGGGGTTGCGGGGTGCCTCCCCTTGGCATTGTCTTCCTTCCGCTTCCCTTTGTTGCTATTGTTGCGGAAAATCGCTCCCACCGCCTCTTCACCGGGAGGCGGTTCGCCGCCACTTCGAACGGCTCGTTGGCGGTGGTTGGCATCTTCCGTCCTAGCTCATGGACGAGCTCCTTGCAGGTCGTGCCGTCAAGGAACGCGCCGATGATGGCGGTGCCGGCCACGTTGCGCAGCTCCGCACTTTTTTCGAGAAGCGCCTGATGAAGTCCCGTAGCGTCTCGTCGGGCTTCGCGCGGCAGCTGCGGAGATCCCACGAGTTCCCGGGCGCACGTACGTGCCCCTGAAAATTCCCCACAAAAACCCCGACGACTAGTTCGGACCCGGCCGCGGATCGTGCGGGTGGGAAGATGCTCCACCAAGCGCGCGCCGAATCACCCAAGTGAAGCGGGAGGTTGCGGATGATAAGCCGGTCATCGTCCGCGCCGCCAAGCCGGCATGCCAGCGATAGTCGTTGAGCCAAACCTCGGGGTTCGTTTCTCCCAGTATTTGGCAAGGTTGGCCGGGCCGCCGGAACCGGAAAGGGAACCGTGCGTTGCGGATCTCTCTACTCGGCCCAAGGCGCGGGGCCCCGGGGATCGGCATCATCACGGTCCTCGCCGCTATCGCGCCGCCACCTCTGCGTGGGTCGGGCGGTCGCGCCCGGCCCGTGCTCCGGCTTCCTTCGCGGCGTTGTTGATGACGTTGCGTGCGTCACCATCGTCGATGCTTTGCGGTTTGTCCCCAAGACGCCGTGGATCGACCTCCGCGATGGGTCCCGATGGACCGAGGCTTCGCTCGTGGCGTGGGCGCTCTCCATCCTCCTCGTCCCTCGGTGCCCGATGTCGGGAGGCCGAGCTTTTCGGCCTGGCCGGACTGCAGCGGTCTCGAGATAGTCTCGCAGACCATCTCGAATCCGTCGCCCCTCCGGAGTGGATGGTTCTGGCATCGCCCGGACGAGGAGGGCAGCCGCCGCGACGTTATGACTCGCACGTGGGAAGATGGGGGGACGCTCTCCACCCTCATCGTTGACGATCCTTCTGTTGACGTCACGTGTGTGCTGACGAGCAGTGGGGCTAGGACTGCGCGCCGCCTGGTGGGCACGCTCGTACGCTTCTATCTCCTGTCGTAACAGGCGACGGTCGCGCTCGAGCCTGTCCCCAAGCTCCCGAATCCGCTCGATAGCGGGGCGTCGTGGCCTCTGAGGGGTAGCCGGTAGTTCGCCGGTCCCCGGAGGGCCCGTACGCGCCGGAGTCTGTGGCCCCTGGCCCGGAGGCCGGGACGCGCTAGGGTCCTCAGGTGTTGCGCCCGCCGGAGTCGCTCCTGCGGCGGGTCTGGGATCACGGCCCTGGTCGCCGTCGTCGTTGCCGTTGCCGCCTACGCCGAGTTCACCGATCTCCACATGAAAGCATTCACGAGTTGGATTGTACAAGTCGTCCGGGGAGTCGGAGTCGGGGTAGCCGAAGGCGAAGGCGTGCTCCGGGATGAACCCCCTGGGCTCCGTATCCTCGAGGCTGCGCCGGATTGGGTGGGTGTAGCGCGTGCCGGAGTAGCGTCGCTGCCTCCCCTGCTTGATCGTACTCCTCGTAGGCATAGATGGATCCGTCGGGGGTGTCCGCGTCGGGGTGCTCCGTGGAGCGCTGCCGACGGCGGGGGCGCCTCCTCCGGGCTCCCATGGCGGTGGAGACCAACGCTGTATGCGTGGCGGCCCGGCGTTGGCCATGCCAAACGGCCGGCGTGGTGGCGGCGGCGGCCGAGCGTCCCCCACGGCGGGTATCGTCCAGCCGCAGCGCCGCTAGATCTCCCTGCGCACCGCCCGGCATCGGGGTGCGTCCATCGAGCGTGGCGGGAGCGAGCGCCGTGGCGCCCCCCCGCCGGGCCGGTGTTGGGTCCGCCCGGGGACTCGTTGGAAGGCCCCTGAACTCCGGCCGGGAGGAGTTCCATGTCGTACTGGACTCC
Source organism: Chrysopogon serrulatus (assembly GCA_015844335.1). NCBI lineage: Eukaryota > Viridiplantae > Streptophyta > Magnoliopsida > Poales > Poaceae > Chrysopogon > Chrysopogon serrulatus. Next base: position 59,472 of record JADLZL010006722.1, on the reverse strand, counting down.
AGTCGACACGAACTCAAGCTCCCCGAACCGGATCAGTGTCCCCGGCTCCAGCGGCTGGAGTGGAGAGGAGTTAGGGCTGAGAAATCGCCCCGAAGCGTCGTCACGTCTGCTGGCCATCCGGAGGTTTTGGCGGGAAAGGAGGCGAAACACGCACTTCCCCCCTCGGGCGCCGCCAAACCGCCGGTGCTAAAAATGGCGGTCCTAGTACCAACGAGTAAATTTGCGTGCGTGCTCCCAACCCCGGATGGTGTGCGAGATGAACACAAGGGAGTCTTGTATTATCTTGCACCAAGGTGCTTGTAGGTAGGGGTGTACAAGCAGGTGGAGAGAGGGAGCTGGTCCCAAGTCTCGTGAAGATGAGTGTATGAGCCCGTGTGCTAAGGAGTTTGCTAGACTCGTGCGTGGTCTTGTGTCTAGACCAACCGACTTGCCTATAGATTTGTTCACTTGCCCTTGAAGGGACCCCCGTCCTCCCCTTTTATAGCCGCAAGGGGAGGAACGGGCTTTTAGTATAGTGTCCGAATAGGTGAAACGGTGGTGGGCGCCGCCTTTTCCCGGCCGAGGCCTCGGAGCTTCTCCTCTCGCTTTGTTTCGAGGCCCCTGTGGGGCGGCGGGCCTTGTCTTGCACGGCGCCGTGCTGCCGATTGCGGGCGCCGTTACGTGAGTCGGCTCCTCGATCCCGGCAACGGAGCGGGAAGTCATGGTGAACAGCGTCCCGCGCCGTGGGCGCCAGAGCTTTGACTCATCCCCATCCGAAGCTCCGAGGGCCGTGGCGCCGTTGTCGTATACGGCGTGGCCGGCGCAGATACACTGCATGGAAGCCATCTCCGCCTTCCAGGCTGGATACCCCAGGTGTTCGGCGCCGTGCGGACGCCCGGCTCGGGCGCGGCGTCTGTATCGATCGACTTCCGGGCGGGACTTGTCATAGAGGTTAGTCATCATGGCGCCCTACGGTGGCGTGCATGGCCGTCACCGTAGGGGTAGCGTAATCATGAACGCGGGCGTAGGGTTGTGACGGGACGGCTCCCATCCCCGCCCGGCGTCGGTCCCGACAGGCACCGTGGGAAGGCGGGCGGTGGATATACGTCAAGTCTGTAGTCGCTTGACCGGGGGAGGCGGTGCGCCCGCCCGAGGCCCTTGCACAGGGCTCGGGACGGGTCGGGGAGGCGGGAGCTCGTCCAAGGCGTTCCTGTAGAGGGTTCGGGCGAGACGGAGCGTTAGCGTCTGTCCGAGGCCTCAGCGTAGGGGGCTCGGACGAGACGGAAGGCAAGCGCCCGTCCGAGGCCTCAGCGTAGGGGGCTCGGACGGGACGGAAGGCAAGCGCCCGTCCGAGGCCTCAGCGTAGGGGGGCTCGGACGGGGTGGAAAGTTAGCGCCTACCGTGGGCCCAAGCTAAGGGGGCTCGGCCGAGACCGGCCGGGTCTTTGGGCCCTTGGCGTGCCATGCTCGCTTACCATGTAACCTAGCTTTGCGTTTGTTGGGCCTAACTGTTTGGAGGGCCCTTATTTTGGTCCCCGACAAGTCCATATGTGATTTCCTCTCACCGAACGTTTAGGCATTGAAGGGGGTGTGTGGTGTATGCACATTGGCAATTTATTTTTTCTAAATCTATTCTTCTAAGATTGAAAGAAATATTTGTGTACCTTTTGATACACGTCTACAATGTTGTATGATTTTTACCTTTTCTAAGATTATAAGAAACTATTGTGTCATTTTTAATAATCATCATTTTGAGTGGTAATAGTTCCATCCTGATGATTTAACTGTAAAAAATGTAATTGCCACTCCATTTGAATGGAATAAAAATGTCTAAATTAGATGGCACAATTTTTCTATTGGCCCATTCCTGCTCACCTGGTTTGCTCACATGTGCTGAAATGTGTATATTTTTATGTAATTTGAGAATTAAATATCTCATGTTCTTGCTTTAAAAGCCTTTGGAGGCGAGAAATTGGCAACCTTAGCCTATTAGGCAAAGGAATTGTTGGTCCATATGCATAGTCTTAAACATGCATGGCATAAGAAAAATAACCCAATCAAATATTAGCACATCATTGCAATATCATTACAGTGTAGCGTCAGCGCGCCTAATGTCCTAGTACACCTTACATACTGGCACATTGCATAGTAGAGAATGACATGTCCTGTATATAACATAGTTTCATAGTTGTGGATATGGAGCCTAATATGTATTCAAAGATACACCTTGGTTCACTCTCTACCTTAATCTATATCATGTAAAAAAGAGTCATATACAACGAGTATTTAATGCATATACGGTATAACACACTGGGGATTGATTCGTTTGTGGTTCCAATATTATTTTTGTGTTTTTTATTATCTTTAGTTATAGTTTTTTGTATTGATAGAATAGTGATTTTCATAAAAATAATTTACTCCGGCAACTTTAGATATATAATTATTTTTATTTTTTATTTGTAATTTCTCGCTCGTTAAAGATAGAGAGTAAAGTTTTCAAAGTGCTGAACAAATACAGTGAAATTGCTGAGAACGAGAGATATATAGAATACTTTTTTATTATAATTGTTTTTAATATTAAAATTTAGAGAATGAGTTAAAAGCAGCCCGAGACCGGTCAGTCTGTCCATGGCTGCTGCAACCCTACTGACCTGTGCGCCCCGCCAACTGGGAATCCCAACTGGTGCTCGAACCAGACCAGAGCACACCACCCACCCACTGCCGGGCGCCCAGGCCCGAGCCCGAGTCCGAGCCCGAGCCCGGGGCCACGAGCCAGCCAGAAGACGCGCCCCTCTCGGGTCTCGGCCGCGCCGTCGCGCTCACCAAGTCTCACCACCACCACCAGAGCGGCGGCGCCCATTTTCTCCTCCCGGTGCGGCGAGCGACGGCGGCGTTGGGAGAGGGAGGGGGAGATGGTGGGGTGGCTGAAGGCGCTGGCGTACAGCGCCGGGGGCGTGGCGGTGGCCGGCCTAGCGGCGCTGGTTGCGCTGCAGGAGCGCCTCGTCTACGTGCCCGTGCTCCCGGGGCTGGCGCGCGCGTACCCCATCACGCCCACCCGCCTCGGCCTCATCTACGAGGATGTCTGGCTCCGCGCCGCGGACGGCGTGCGCCTCCACTCCTGGTTCATCCGCCACTCCCCCACCTGCCGAGGTCGGCGCGAGCACCCTCCCCATCGTCCTCTGTACACAATCCTCCCTCCTCTTTGCTTCCCTCTTTCGTCTCCTTCCCCTGTGAACCGTAGCTGCTGATGCTCTCCAAGTTTGCTAGGTAGTATTTGATTTCCGGACTGGTGGATCTCTTCGTGGTTCGATTATAGGACTCCAGTTTGATCCGTGTTAGCCTGGATGTAGCGACGTCGAAGTTACTCTAGCCCTTAGATTCCTTGATCGAGAATTGGGGGTCTATGTTGCTAGTGTTCAGATTATACATTAACGACATATACTTTTTGCCAGCGACTTGTAGCTACTCTCATGCTTTGTGTAGACAACTGACTGACCTCTAGGGTTTCTAGGATATGATGCACAGATCTCTGCAGTCCAGTATATGGATTGGTCATTGGAGCTGATAACTAGCTTAGGTGAAAATTTAGCTGGATGAGTCCGGTCCGGGGGCTTGGATGATTTCATAGTAGTTACTCTGCGGTTTATGTGGCACCCAGTATTTGTTCATTTTTGCTATTATACTAGTTGTACACTGTCTAAACTGTTATAGTGCCTAAGGTCCTTTCATGTTTAGGTTCCTTTGTTATCTCTATGATTACTAACAATTGTTGTTGTGCATTTTGCCATTAGTTTTTTGTTTGTTGGATTAGGTTGCCATCATATTTTCAAAAGATGTACTGATTTAGAAAGCGTAATTAGTAAAGTTTTTGACGATGTGTTGATATGTCATAACATGCTTGATTTCCCAAAGAATTCACATGAACAAAATGGGTTGGAAGCAATCACATATAGTATAGGATATATTTGACATTCACTGGTGTTTTGTGGATGGCAAAAATGGCAAACACTACTTCTAAACATCGTTGAGTTTCATGAAAAGGGGCCACCACTGACCTTAGCTTCTCCTGATCAAGATCAACTCAGTAATCCTTGGCCCATAGTAGCAAGCAGACCCTGTTTAGCAAAGTAAAGTTTGCATGCAGTACTGGTGTATTCAAGTGAGATTGGTCAATATAATAAGTATGCAAAGAACCATAGAATGGTCAATATAATAAGTATGCAAAGAACCGTAGAAGCTAGCTATTTAGTTGCATGTTTGTTATCTTGCTAGTCATATCTGTTGCTATGTGTCCACCATTTACTAACTGATTTTGTCCACATACTAAACTACTTGCGTGACTCATGTTCTTGCCTTTTTGATTGAATGCATCGCTGCTGATCTTTTTAGGTACTAAATTAGGTTAGCATGATCTAGCAAAAATGTGTTACAATTTTGATTGTATTTCTAATTAGGGACTTGTGGCACTTAATTGTTTTGTCCTCTAATCCCGCTCCATTTCCTGGGCATGCTTATCTTTTTTTACTCCTTTTATGCCCATTTTCATTAATTCTTTATGGTATGTTTTTCTGATGCAGGTCCAACCTTTCTGTTCTTCCAAGAAAATGCTGGCAGTATCCTTTTTCCCTTATGGACATATAAATCATACCTCATATGATGACTCAAATTTTATCGGAACCTCATTGTGTTAAATCCTTTACTATTTAGACATCGCTCACCGTTTGGAATTTGTTCGACTAATGATGCAGCGACTACAGTGCAATGTTTTTATGCTTTCTTATAGAGGGTATAATATTTCATACATCTATTATATTTTCCATTCAAACTTGTAGCTCTCAATATTTTGTGGGTTCAAACGTTCTTACTTTCTTCATTTGTGATACATCTAAACCTGAATTTCTTTGTAGGTATGGTGAGAGTGATGGTTATCCTTCTCAGAAAGGGATCACATATGATGCACAGGTCTGTTGGTTCCTTCATGCTTTACTTCACTTCACTGATTTCACCAGTTCTCAATTCTTACAGATATCCTCTTTACTAGGCGGCACTTGATCATCTAGTTCAGAGGAAGGACATTGACACAACCAGGATAGTTATCTTTGGAAGATCTTTAGGAGGTGCTGTTGGAGCAGTTCTTGCCAAAAACAATCCTGACAAGGTAATCATTTTTATCCAATATGTTACTCATATTGCTGCAGGAAAGTCATTTTAACGCCAGTCGAAGTAACTAGCGAAGCAGCACGAGCATGTCCAAGAATTAGACTTGCATGCTCCTTGGAATCATGATGTGGATGATCCTTTCTAATGTTATCCTACTGAAGGTCAATTCAAAAGATAGACAAGCTTTGCTTAAGTTTGATGATTAGTGGAGTTGTCCCCAGCCCCCACTATCCCTGTAATTCAAAAGATCAGTGGTGAGAATTTTAGGGTGGAGGGAGGGGGAATCAGGAACACAGGTTGATCATGATTATTACTAGTTTACTATGCTCCACTTATAACGTTGACAGTATAACATGAATCTGTAGTCACTGTGTGCGGCCCTTACTACACAAAACTTGGTGCCCTTGCTATCTGTTGTGATTTGTGACAACCCACAGGCGTACTTCCAACTTCTTCATTCTTGTTCTAGCTATAACATAATATATTGTTAAAAAAATGACCTTCCTATTAGACTGGTGACGGGGATTATAATGCTGATAATGAATGATGACACATTACGATGTTTGAGGGAAGAATTTTGTAAGCTATAACATGGGAGACAAGGCCTCGCTTTTTGGGATATAGAAATCGAGCCTAGATTGTTCACCCCTGTTCCATCCAGATTTACTACCATTATGTAAGGTATATCATGGGAGACATGGTCTCACTTTTACCTTGCAGTGGTTAAGACTTAAGAGTATATTATTTGAACTCACTCATGTGATTACTAAATCAAGGTTTAAGCCATGTTATAGTATGTTTTTACTTATATTTGTGTTCAGTTATTCTTTTGAAATTAAGCAAAACATTATGTGAATTGGTCCATGTTGCAGGTGGCCGCTCTAATACTGGAAAATACATTTACATCCATACTGGATATGGCTGGTATTATGCTTCCCTTCTTAAGATGGTTCATAGGTGGGAGCTCTTCTAAAGGTCCAAAACTTCTGAATTGTGTTGTTCGCTCTCCATGGAATACACTTGATATTGTTGGAGAGGTGAGCTTTCAGTGGTTTGAATTAACTTTCTGGGTCTGTTTTGTGCTTTGAATTACTATTTTCTTATTATTTTGGTTGCTGCTGAACATTAGGGTGTAAGTAACATATTTCTTACAAAAAGATTGGACAACATTTATTACTTTATATTTGCTCCTTTCTCCTTTGGCCTGCATGTTTGAAATTTATAAATTCCAACCTAGATTCACTTGCTGCATAGATCAGCATCCAACCACAGGTTTCCAAGTATGTATAGCCTCAAATCTGTTTTTGAACGTAAATATAACCTCAAATCTTTGCATCTGCTCATCTTCTTTGTTTGTTTCTTTAATTCGAGGACCTATTGGTGTTTGCTATTCCATGCCTGAGTTCATGTTCATCGCAGGTCAAACAACCGATTCTTTTCCTTTCTGGATTGCAAGATGAACTAGTACCCCCTCCACACATGAAGATGCTATATGACAAAGCTTCTGATCGTAACAGAAATTGCAGATTTGTTGATTTTCCTAGTGGTATGCATATGGATACCTGGATGTCTGGAGGGGACCGCTACTGGAGGACAATCCAATTGTTCTTGGATCAGTATGTTTCTGGAGTACAGAATCGTGATGCCAGCTCCAAAAGTGAAATTACTGAGGATGGTAATTTAGTGCCTTAATTTTTTTCAAACTTTTGTTGGAGTTTTATCCTATTCGCATCTTCTTTTTGCATTTGTGATGGGGCTAGTTTATTTTTGAAGTAAACTAGAAGATACCCCGCAATTGCTGCAGGGTTGCGAAGAATTTGGAATGAAATTAAGTAGAGATGATGTAGATAGCTAATAGCTTGCATTAAGAGATTGGAAAGTTAGAGCCATAACATGGCTATTAGTGAAAGATGATGTGGATAGTTAGTGGGAGATGATGCAGATGTCTTGCCCTGTTGAGATATAACTTGTAGTGGGGATTAGCTTTACAAGAGATATAGATAGATTGTTTACTGCAGTGGACTTTCTTAGATCGATACTTTCCTACATAGATTCAGTAACGATGGGTAATTGCTATAATACCAGAATATGTTTCCGTTTCATTTTTGTGGCCTCATTGTTCAAGGACCTTCAATTTCTCTAATGTTAATGCTAGGATTCACTAATGTCAATTGTTTATTTCATTTCTGTTAAATTTTGGAATGACATGCTGTTCATGATGCTGATTGCAAATGTTGATTTGTGTTTTCTTGTTTCTGATGAATCTATCTCTAGATGAAGCTGCTGATTAACCGGAACATCTGGATCAGACTTCATTTTCCAAATTTCTGTTTCTTGACGTTGCTGCAATTTGTGTCACCAATGAACTGAAGCTCACTGCAAACAATTAATTCAGGCAATTATTCTGCTCCATATTACCTGAAGCAGCCGAAGTTGTGAATATTTTTCGAGGATATTCTCCACCATGCTGTGCCGCTACATTTGTCCCTGGAACTTATAGTTATTTGTCCATGAACCGAATATATCCTCTTGATTGATTGTACGAATGCCTTTTTTTTTTTTTTTGCTAGTATCCGGAACATTCCTGGAAATATGGCTGTATAACAGCCCGATACATACATAGGCTGTAACCTCGTTGGCTCAACTATTTTGTTTTATGATTTTGATTGTTCGCTACCAATGTGATTTACTGTTTTCCTTTTTGCCTTGTAGAGGTGTACAAGTGAGTTGTGAATCCATTAGGCCTTGCTTGACTGTACTCTAATCCATCTCAATCCTTGTGTGCTGTGGTGTATTTGGAGAAAATTAGTTATCCCCTCCTTTCTAAATAAGAGCTCTAAATATTTTATTTGGATTTGTCGTATCCAATCTATCTCTAGATTTTTTTTTTCTAAATGTTTAAAGCTTAGAGATATTTTTGGTGGCTTAAAAACCTGGTATTTATCAATTTTTTAATTGAAAAGGCAAAGATGCCTTTTAAGTCCAACCCAACCTAGAACCCAGAGATAATTTGAACGATTTTGAGCAATGACTGGTTTTGTAGTTCGATGAGGAAATTCATACTACGACAATAATTCAGAGAGGTAAAATAGATATTTTCCCAAAAAAAAGTCCTTAGCACAGCACTTTCTAATTCGAAACCCCCCGAACCCAAAAGAAAACCTGAGTATGATGTAAAGGAAAGCCAGCCCAATAGATATTTTTTCCTAAACGGGCAATGTTCTGTTTCATGGGCCGTAGGTCCCACCAAAACACGGACACGTTCGGGCCTCTTTGCCCTCTTCAATCCAGTTGAAGTCGCATTCCCACACGCCTCGCGTCCGCTCTGCCTCCCTTCTCTCTCTCGCTCTCTCCTCTTTTAAACCCTCCTCCGCTCGACGACACCACACGAAAATATACGTCAGAAATAAACCGGCAGCAAATCTTTTCCAGCACCGGCAGCGCTCGAATCCGGCAACCCGCTGCTCCGAATGGACTCAGGGTACAACCCCCGGACGGTGGAGGAGGTGTTCCGCGACTTCAAGGGCCGCCGCGCCGGGATAATCCGCGCGCTCACCACCGGTAGGCGACCGATTCGTGAATAATGGATCGATTCTCTCTTTCTGCCTAACGATGAGTCTTCACGAATGGAGTTTGAGCTTTTTGTAATGCGTTTGGGGCTTTCGGATGTCGCCATGACTTGTTTTATCTGCTTGTTTGCTGCAGATGTGGAGGATTTCTTCAAGCAATGCGACCCGGGTGAGTGAATTCTTGCTTGTACGTAGCGTAATTTTGGGTTGCTTTGCTTGCCATGGTTGTGCTGTTCCATGCTCCGGATTTTTTATTTTGCATATGTATTGAATTTATTAATCATGGTCTCATGGATGAGTGTACTGCAGTTTTGTTTCAATTTGGGAATGAGTGTTCTGTCATAATTTTGGTCAATATTTGTTTTCGGTTTACATCAAGGAACATGCTCTTATTTTTAAAAAATTATGAAACTATCTAGGTGTATGTATTACTGAGTGTTACTGCTGAAATACTAGCATTATCATACAAGCCAAGAGAATGCCACTTTTGACTGCCTTCAAAAGGACCTTGAGCAGATATTTGATATGCTTGTAATTTTGAATCCATCTGAGGAACAAAGAACACAAGTGTGGTTGTGAACCCATGTGGGAGGAGCAGCAGCAATAGAGTCATGCCCTCAGAATTTTGAAGTATAGGACATTGATTGTAGCATTAATTAAATAGCAAGTGTCCCACTGGTCCTGAGGAGAGGGTGGGTCTGTGGAACTACGGAAGGTCGTAGCACGAGCTTGACCAGTACTGTATGGTTCAAATTAATCCAACGTACACTGATTAGTCATATGGGGTGGCTTTTTAAGATCTTCTTAAGTTCCTCGGATTAGGACCCTTCGTAGTCCACCTTTTATGTACCATGTGCTGCTGTGCTAGTGCGGTCTGTGATTACATTGATGCCTTCCAACCTGTGTGGGCAGAAAGATGTCTGCTGCTGGACTGAAAGGTGCCACATATTGACATATATGTAGAAGCGCCTGTTGAGTTTGGGGGGCTTCAACATCTGTGGGTCCTGCTTGGTAGGTATAGTGTGATTCTTCTGGCCCAACAATGATTCATCTAGTTCTTTTGACTAGGAAGGGTTGGCTACATGCCTGCAATGATAGGAGCTCTATCTATATCTTTCCTGTGCTTAGTGGTTACCGAACTTGACTACCCTTGGCTACAATTCTACTGTTGCATCGGCCATTGACTGAATAGCAGTGCTTCTGGGATCTGCTTGATTGCGGTGTGGTTTAATCATAAGATAAACTAGTAGGATACCCCACGCGTTGCTGCGGGTATGAAGTAGAAATGTAAAGAGTTTATAATGGTCGAAACTATGAATTAGTAGATACATATATATACAATTGCGGAGATTGTATCCATTGACATACATGATATAGATTATTTGAATTGTCCATCACCCAAATCTCATCTAACCGAACCTCCATCCCTACTATACCTGAGGGTCATCTCCCTCCCAAAATTTTAGGAGTTTTCCTTCATAAAATTATACATGTTTCGAAGGACCATGTAATCCATGTGATATTTAGTTTTGCTAGATTTTTGCTTACAAACGGGTTTTTGCTTAGAAACGGTTTAAATTATCGAAATATATCCATGTGAGGTCTTGTTTTGAAGAGTTTATTGCCGAGGAATACCATGGTGCAATTGAATTTTAATTACGATACTTGATTTAGGTGCTACAACTTTTTTTCTATATCAAAAGAAAATGCTAGTGGGAGATAAATGTGCCTTAGTGGAGGTAACTCCTTTGATGATGTCAGCTGACATCACTTTTAAAGTTTCGACCAATCAGAAGCCAGAGAATTGCTTAGTGGGGGTTAAGATTATAGGAGTTATAGATTAGTGATTAGTGATGGGACATAGCTAAATTCTACCTACATTAAATAATGGTTAATATTCATGAGTAGACTAGTGAAAGCATGAACATTGGATCTTTTGGTAGGAATTTCATTGTTGTCAACAGATGTCTTTAACTCTTCATTCCCTGGACTAGATAGAAAATGGTGCACCGTAACAATGTCCAGTTAGTAAGCTTTGGATGGAGGGAAGCTCATTGATTATTTCAAAGAAAAGTGATGTTATATAAATGAAATAACACCAAAAGCTATTTTTGCCATGTGAGTGTGTTATAAATGCAAGGAAATTTCAGGCATCTTGAACTACTAACAAAAAGGTTAAGTCACCTTATCAATTCCTCCTAGTGGACTTTGTACTGATTGTTCAGCAATTTGGATGTCACCAATATGCTATAACCCTTGTTTACATTCTAGCTTGATATATTGATTCTTCATGTTGTAAATACTCCCTCCTTCCAGTTTTGATCATTATCTCAGCAAAAGAAAAGCTTCCAATATAGATCAACCTCCAAATTTGGACATGGGCTCCCCATTTCTCGAATTGTTTCGTACTGCATGCATACATGCATCATGCTTAGTTAATGCAGAGTCTCTGTTCACTGGCTGATTTAAATCCCTGCATGCAACGTGTGCCAACGGTGGTCGCACACAAATGGAAATGAAAAGGCTGTCAGATACGATGCTTCATTAATCTGTGGGATTAATGCATTGCGGGGAGAACACTTCTGTCCTTGCTCTCTGTAGGCAGAGCTTATATGTCCATCAGATTTGGATGGAGGGAGTATTATAGTATGATTTAAGATTCAGCAGCCTGCATAAACTGTAATTTGCAGCTGTTGAAGCCTTAGTTGAATTATTGTTTAATTGGCGTGTCCGGCTGGTCACATAAGACGGCTGATAAGACAAGCCGACTGATTTGCTATGACAAAAAAATTCTGTTCGAACGGCTGATAAGCCCAGCTGATAAGACAAGGGAACATGGAACTCATTTCTTAGGGAAATGATGATCTTGATATGGTGTTGACTCAAGTGTGCTTGGAAGGTTACCTGTTGATTTGCCTTACTTGAATGTAGATGTGAAGTGATCATATTTAGATAACTGAGTTAAATCATGTCCAAGCTCTGAGTATTTTTATCCCCTTTTTTTCTTAATGAGATGTCTACTGATCATGTTGTTAATAATTACCACAGATATATTCTCCAGCTTAGCATGACCAACTGTTCTCTTTTGCAGAAAAAGAAAACTTGTGCCTGTATGGGTTTCCTAATGAGAGCTGGGAAGTAAATTTGCCTGCTGAAGAGGTTCCACCTGAGCTCCCAGAACCAGCATTAGGCATAAACTTTGCAAGAGATGGGATGCAGGAAAAAGAGTGGTTGTCCATGGTTGCTGCACACAGTGATGCATGGCTACTTTCTGTTGCATTTTACTTTGGTGCTCGATTTGGTTTCAATAAAAATGACAGGTTAATTATCATTCTATCTTTCTGGAATCTGTACTGCAATGTCTTTGTCTTCTTTTACTGATTGTCTTTCTCTTTTATGCGTGAAGTTTCCCTTCTTTATGCAAAGCTTTCCTACAGGCTGTACTGTAATGCTTGTCCAGCAAAATGTTGAACCCATTTTGACAGGCAACTATTATACAGATAGCATAGTATAAATGATAAGTACTACTTAATAACTGTGAATAAAAGTGAACCTGAACAGTGTGTCATCCACTTGGAATTATGTCTCACTAAAGGAATAACATAGTCAAATCACATAGAATGGAGTTTCTGTATGAATGATGGGTACTCCATCTGTTTCCAAATTGTAAGTCGTTCTGACTTTTCTAGATACATAGCTCTTACTATGCACTTAGATATAGGTCATGTCTAAATACGTAGTAAAAGCTATGTATCTTGAAAACTCAGAATGACTTACAATTTGGAATAGAGGGAGTACTAAAGAACCATGAATAAAAATGAATCTGGACACGGCATACAGCATCATTTTGTAATTTTATCATGTCTTACTGGAGCTAGGTAACTGAGAGGATACAAGTGACCTGCTAGGGCTAGGATTATTGAAATTTTGGTTTTAGTCAGAAAACTTCCAATAGCATTTGTGATGGTTTCAGTAAGTATGTTTTCTTGGCGAAAGGGTGGGTCCATGGGCGTGGGGAGTTGTCCTGGCATGTTTAATGTTAGTGACATATATCTTCAAGAAAACCATTATTTCTGGCGTTTTTATTAATCTGTACCACTATTTGGCAGTATGGGTCACTAAAACTTATCTGTTGTTATGCAGGAAGCGCCTCTACAGTTTGATTGATGATCTTCCCATGGCTTTTGAAATTGTTAGTGGGAAGAGTGAAACCAAGGTCCCAGCACCACCAAGCAGTAGTAACCATACCAATATCAAATCGAAGTCTAACAACAAAAAGGTACTAATTCTCGAGGTATATGCCTATACCATAAGTTGGATTAATCTTGAAATCTTTTATTTAAAAAAAAAATCTCTTTGCTATAGTTAGTCTTAAAGTTCAGCGGTGTGACATTACTTTTCAGTCTGTTACAATTCATTTCTAGTTTATTTCTTGCATCTGCTCAATCCATTCGTCATATGTTTGATCTTGTATATATATATAAACCTTTTGAGTAGTATTTGTTGTCACTAACCTTAGTTCCTCAGTGTGTAAAATTTATGTCATGGTTTCCAACAATGTGTGTTAGTTTGCTGTCTGTAAAGCTGTCAAAGCTTCAGCATTACTTCCACCCAATCTGTGTTAGTTTGCTGTCTGTCGAAACCTCATGACGTTGTAAGGTACTTATGAAAGTTCACTTCAGCTGTCATATTTGCCCAAACATCTTCACATCGCTCAAGTACCAGCATTTATAAACTAATAAGGGGGCATTCAGAACACTATCCATCCTATATGTTTTACCGTCTTCGCCTCTGAACATGCAGAAACCATCGGAGCCTAAGGTGAAGCAGACAAAGCCGCGTGCCCCTGCCGATCAAGGCCCGGGCGGTGAGGAGGAAGATGGCAGTGCAAGCGAGGGCGAGCACGGGGAAACGCTGTGCGGCGCATGTAAGGAAAGCTACGGCCCCGATGAGTTTTGGATCTGCTGCGACCTCTGCGAGCAGTGGTTCCACGGCAAGTGCGTCAAGATCACGGCGGCCAAGGCCGAGCACATCAAGCAGTACAAGTGCCCGTCCTGCACCAGCAGCGGTGGCGTCGGCAATAGCAGCGCCAAGCGAGTCCGCCCATCTTAATTTAATGGTGGCTTGCAGCTGCCGGTTGTTGGCAAAGCTGTTGCGGACATAGCTGCAATGGCTACGGCTTTTAATTTATTTAATTTAGTGGTGTGAAAACTTTTGTAGTGCGGCTAGCTGTTTGTAACCCTATCATACTTCGCCTTAAGTAGGTTTCATGCTCTTCAATTTTCATTAGCATTTGCCACGACAATCTTGTCTTGAAATAGGTTTCATGTTTTTCAATTTTCATTAGCATTTGCCATGACCATATGCCCGTTCAGTATATAAAGACTGAGCGGCTTGCCGATTTGGCATTTCACGAATCAAGAAGCAACCACGGGCCACAAAACTGGACCAAGGATACAAGCTCAAGCATCCGAACTTGACTGTAAACACAAATTCAGCGTCCAGACGAACTGTACATTTACAGCGTTATTATGTTAGAAGTGAAATGTAAATGAAAAGTGATTGGAAGAGCTGTAATTTTCCATTGATGTCAGAAAGTATTTATACAAACGAAGGAATGCCCAGAAAGAACAAGACAATTCCCAAAGAGAACAACCAATCACCGAACAGACAATCTAATAAATAACTGCCTCGTACTATCCACTAATCTTGTGCTTGAATGAACGAGATTACTTTGTGAAGGCATCTGTTGGTAGCGTCTGCTGTCGTCGTATCACAACAATTATACAGATGAGCTTAGCTTCAGTTCTAGCTAGTGATGTGAGCATTTTCCCTCAAAAAAAAAAAAAAAAAAAAGTGATGTGAGCTTTTAGCTCCAGAAAGCAGGAGGCCTGTTTGAAACTGCTGATTGACTGCTTATCTTTTGTTAGGTGGAGCTCCCATCATCGATAGAAGAGGTAGAGAACAATCCCAGTATCCCAATAAAAAGTTGACAGGTTCGGGACAAAAATGCCTGAGACAATACAAACTCGCCTACAATGTATTGCACATCAGCGATATACAAACCAGGTGGAGCTCCCATCTTCGATAGACAAACAGGTGGAGCACCATCTTAAATGATACAGCCAAAGTGAAATGCTAAATCCAACCCTTACAAAAACATCAGCAAACAACCACAACAAAATTTCCAAAAAATCATATAGAAAATTTTTCTGAATATCATGTACAGAAGACACCTTAATGCATTCAGTGATAACACTAAATGCATACGAAAAGGCCATCCTCCCTGGAATCAATTTTGCAGGACCGCTCGGTAGCATTGCACAGTTACAGCATGCTGCCGATACAAAAATCCTGCACCAACCAGTTGCACTAACAGTACAATTCTAATCCACTAAGGATGCACATGAACCAGGCCAAAACTAAAAGCATTTCTAAAGACGAAAAGAAGTTTTAATTAAGAAGTTACTAGGGACAAAATATAAGACAAATGATTGTTGAGGAAACCATAACCGGCCTAACTCAACTGCCCATTTTTCTTAAACTGATCTAGCAGGAAAGTAAGTGGCAAGTAAAACAAGTCTTTGTATGCCTATTTAGACAAGTCCTGCACATGGAATTCAAACTAGAGATTTTGCATACCAGAAACAAAAGCACATGCAACAAACCATTTTCCATACTCACTAGATTCATACATTATAAAGCTGTTAGACCATGTGATGCTAAGCCAGCAATTCATAAACTGGTGTCTTAAGAACATACGTATTAAGTAACATGAGAGGAAAATGATTGTTGGAGAAAACAGGATACAAGTCTAACCCAACTGCCCACTTTCCTTCAATCTATATAGCAGGAAACACTTTCGGCACAAAATGCATAGAAGTTAGCATAAAGCCGATACACACTATCCTGCGCAACTAGAAGTGCAGAACTGAAGTAGAGTAGTTCTTAAATCTATAAAATTGTACAGTAGACAAATAGAACTATAGAAGCAAACAACCAAACTCTAAGGAAATGGATATATTATAAAAAATAAGCAGCTAAACAGCTGATGACAGCAAATAGAACACACAAAAAAAAAAAAGTTTCTGAGTACATGAGAGGAAAATGATTGTTGGAGAAAGCAGATATGCTTAACCCAACTGCCCATTTTCCTCAGATTGATATAGCAGGAAACACTTTCGGCAAAAGACGCATCAAAATTGCGTAAAGCCGATACACACTATCCTGCAGGACCATAGTAGGCAAAGTGGCAAACAATTAACTCATGATTTCATGAATTTTTGCCAAAGGGAAGTGTTCTTGTAATTGCTCCATCAGTCTAAATAACACACTAGTAGAAAATATAAACTGTAACTAGCATATTGTGGCTAAGTCATCATCACTATAAAAATACTTGATCAAAGACTACTAGATCACAAGATAATATAGAGCAGCAAGATAGAAACAAACAAATACTGAAGTCAGAAGCAGAAAGAATATATTGATCACCACTGTTTGCAACTATAGATAGAAAGTAAAGCTCTTTTTACTTTCACATGTTAATAATAAACATACACAACCATAAAAGGGCCCCATTGAAACTTTTTTTCTTCAGGCAACAGGAATTTCAGCTGCAAGAGGCCTCAAGAACTCATCCTCTTCCTTAGGCTCGTGAATTGTAACCAGATCAGGTAAAGGCATGGTTGGCCCTTGCTTGCCCTTTGGATCCCAGTCAAGCATAATCTTAACCTTGATACCTAGCACACCCTGAAGGCAAGACAACTAGAGCATTAATACAGAGTTTTTTTTGTTGTATGTTTGCATAACAGGATAGAATATAGTAACAAGCATCAAACCTGTCTCAAGAGAACATGTCTCACAGCTGAATCGATGTACAGGTTGACAGGATGACCAGAAGAAATCATGTACCCATCCTTGAACTTCATAGACTTAGCACGCTGTGCCCTGAGCTTGCCACTTACAATAACCTGGGAAAACAAAAAGGATTATCAATATAGAGATTGAATATCAAGAATGAACTCTAACTAAAACTTCATTGGTTTTGATTTGTGGGCCTCGCACCTCACAGCCCTTAGCACCACTCTCCATGACAAACCTGAGAACACCATAACATGCCCTGAAAATCAAACAAACCGATTTAATAAAAAAATAGATACAAGAGGTAAACAAAAGCTGCACAAAGAGAGCATACAAACAAGAATATCTTAGCAATTGAAGCTTCACCTATCAATAGTAAAGCATGCTCAAAATAAACAAGTAATGTGGTCAACCAGAAATGTATCAGAAGCCTATCAAAAGCTTCTCACAGGTACAATTCCAGTTGACGCAGGTGATATAGTCATCTTCCGACACAAAGTTGGTACTTGGTAACCTATTTGCTTTATAGATGACATGACACAAAAAAAAAAACTAATCTCCAAAATTGTGCTAGTTTGTAAGTACATATCCCTCCCAACACTTGAGCAATGGAAGAATAAAAATTCCTCCCACTAATTATAAAATGCAATGGAGGGTTGGGTCAATTTCGTCACCTTCGAACACAGGTCTGGCACAGCAACACGCCGAGCCTGCTGTGAGAGTGACTACAACCATATAGCATCCTCGAAATGCCTATAGCAGTGCGAATGTGAGATGCAAGGTAACTACAAGAGAGCATAACCTTCTCACGGCTAGTCCACCAAGAAGCTTATAGCGGAGCGACTCGGCCTGGGCAATGGCGCAGAGCCCGCGGTTGTTCACCTTCTCTGCATAGAGCTCAACGCCACCCTCCGGGAAATTAAAGCGCTTCTGAACCACAGAAGTCAGCTCCCTGATCCTCCGGCCCTTCTCGCCTAAGCGAGATAAAGAAAAACAGTTTCAGCAACCAAACTACTAGAAACCCAAAGTAACCACCGCTATAATCGGAATGGGGGTTGTATAAGCACACACCGAGAACGTTCTGGGTGCGGGTGGCACGGATGATGATCTCGGTGCGCATGGGGGTGACGCGGACCTCGACGCCGGAGTAGCCGTCCTCCGCGAGCTCGCGGGTGAGCATCTCGTTCAGCTCCGCGAAGAACACGCCATCCGCCACGAACTGCGACCAAGCGGATGAGCAAACTACGCATGATGAGACATCGAAACCATGGGCCACGCAAGCCGAGCTAGGGAACAACACGGGAACGGGTAGGAGCCTTACCTTCCGCTTCTTGCTGATTGCGTGAGTCGACGCCATTGGAGAATGAACGGTGGAGAGGCCGGCGGCGCGGCGCGGCGGCGGTGGCGGCGGTGGCGGCGGGGCGGCGGCGGGCGGAGGATAGATGATGTGAAATGCGAGCGCAAATATATAGAGAAGGGTAACACGATAGAATGGTTAGGGTTTGTGCGGTGGCTAGTGGCTCAGTGGGCTTGCGCGGACCTGGGCGCACTTCGGCCCTCTTTGTCAAAAGAATCACTCCATAAGCCCACCAAAGTTTTCTTTTTTAAGAATATCCCCCTCAAAGCTTTGAAGCTGAAGAGTCTATTTGGTAGACCTCTAGATTTTGAAACAGTTTTAACTGTATATCTTATGTTTTATACTACTCCCTCCATACCTATAAAATTTAACATTTTAGACAAAAACACGGTCTTCAAAACCTAAGTTTATCTATTTTTTTTTATTAAAAAATATAAGAAAAACTAAAAAAATACTTTTATAAAAATGGGTTTTAAGGTGAATCTATACGTATAGTTTTACTTTGTCAAACTAAATATTTTACAAATTATTGATAGTTTATGTTCCCAATGTTTGACTCAAACCTTATCTAAAACGTAAGTTTTATGGGTATGGAGGGAGTAGCTTGCACTGTTTGATCTCCCATGCACTTTTGTGTGTTAATTTGCTACTAGACACTCTCTTTTTTTTATTATAATTAGTCTATATTTATGGTCCAAACTATGTAAAAGTTCAAATGACTTTGACGACAATACAAATGTCATATAACCATGTAGTGTCACTTATCTTAACCATGATCATTTTAGCGTAGAGAAGTATGGAGTGTTGTTGTCAAAGTCACTTAGGCTTCTATGTAATCCATAGCATCAACCTTGACTAATTATTATAACAAATAACGAGAACATTCTATTGGCAAAATAAACACAAAAGGTGATCATAATTATTCAAATGATAATTCTAGGCAATGCATTAAAAGATATGTGGATCCAATACAACCTAAATCCAAACAAAAAAAAATTCAGACAAGGGACATAGATACCATTCTCAGAGTAATTATAAGAGATTCTTTGTATCTTTTCATATTGGTAGGAATATAGATTTTTGTTGAAAAAAAATACCCTCAACAAATTCTTTAATTAGATATGTAAATGTTGCCATCATCTATTCTAATTTCTCGCTAGCTAAAGACAGAAACCGGGCTGCTCTCTAAAGTGCACAAAAGCTATGAATAAAATGTTGGAGGATGAAACAAATATATAGAATGATTTTTATTCAAATGATTATCCAAACGAGAATTTAGAGTGTACAAGAAATACTTTGGGAGATGCTCTCGTAGGCCTATCCTAAAAGACCTACCTCTACATAACCCATCCCATTTCAACATGTCATCCAGAAACCACAAGGAACTATGGAACTATATATTCTATGGATTTTGGATCGATGAACGTCTTTCACAGGTTTAGGAGGCTACACACTAAGTTCCATTGCAGGTAAGTTCACGGACAGCATGTTACACAACCATTGACTAGTCTTCTCCTATTACCCTATTACCTGTTAGCCGTGAGAGCGTTTATACAAAGAACACGTTGGACAGGTGGAAAAAGATATAAAAAAAAGTTATCAACGTATTATTCTCGCTGGAGGGGATAGCATCGGCAAATAAGGAAACCACAAATTAAGAACAACTACCTGGAGAATCTACGGAGATGCAAGCACTGCAACCTGACAAATATCTGCCGCTTAAGGAGGGAATGCCAACTTCAGCAAACCATAAAGTACACTTATGGAGATGGAAGCACTGTAACCTCGCAAAGTGCACTTAATGAACACATCACAATTCAGACCCTCTTTAGCATGATACCACGAAGCACAAATCCCAGCAGATAACACCAGGAAGCAGTTATAAATCTTGCTGAACTATACAAAGGTGCACAGGCTTGCAGGTGAATAAGGGGTGAGGGAACTCAGGCTAAAACATGCCCGGCATACAACAGTTCTGAATTAATACTACTAGCATAACGACAGAATCATATCTAGATCCGCTGAAAGTTCACTGAGCCTTGGCAACTGGTTCAAGTGCTTCAATCATGACAACACTGTTTCCCCTGATAACCTGCAGAAGATGTTAAGTGTAAGTACTTCATCATACCATCAGAACATTATGAGAGAAGTATTTCCATACCAAATATAACTGCAAGGAGAACATTTGATAGAGGTAAAAAATAAGACAATTACTCACCACCATCCCGATGTCATTCTTTTCATTTCCATTGACCTCAACTGTGTTGTCAATGACCAGATTCATGAACTGATCAAATCCACGAAGTGTGCCAACAACAACACGGTTTGCATTCAGCTTGACTGGCCAAAATTAAGGAGAGAGCAAGTCAGTGAATAAACTATATTGCCAGCATAAGATTAGATGGTACGCCAAAATTAGATCAAAATAGTTATCAAAATCTCCGCACAACATGAATAAGGAGCAACCATTCAAAAATGGACCAAAATTCACCAATTATGTATGAAGATTAATCATTTATGCACCTGATAATATATAGCATGGTAGGACTTCTGCTATCATACATATATTTAAGAGCATCTAGCCTAAGCATGCAAAACATGAGATACTAACATTGCAGCTTTATTAGGCACACACATACAAGACTTATACAAATTGAAAAATACCATAATGAATAACGATTCATCAATTAGTATTTTTGTACTATTTTAAGTTGCCATACCTAAAGAAGCCATAGTTCCACTAGTGCAATAGTAAGGACAAGAAGATAAATTGGCTCCAAAAGATTTCTATTTAATAAAACAACAAGTGGCACAAGTACAAGTCTATGCATCTTAAAGGTGGTGCATGTTCAGATGAGATAGATTATAAAAGGGCCAAAATGTGTCATCAATTTCTCAAGTATTATTTTTTTGGTTGTATACTTGTATGATTACTGGTGTGTCCAGTTGTTTCACCCCTCAAAGAGTCACTGAATTAGGAAGTCATCAAGCTGCCCTATCAGAGTAACTATGACAAAAAAAAAAAAAAAAGCTTCACTTGGTAACTATATCCATAGCTTTTTCAAATAACTTCATCATTTAGAGCAGCCAATTATTATTGATAAAAGAAAAAACAAGAGATAAATGACGATATTATATGGGGGAAGAGGGCCCTGAACACAATAAGAAGATGGAAAGAACAGAACAGATTGCCACATGATATTACACATTTGTAACCCGGTACATGCTATACTGAATTTCCAAAGCAGAACAAAACAGCAGATGCCTTATCAGAGTAACTATGACAAATAAGCATCATTTGGCCAATTAATCCATAGCTTCGCCAAGATATCATCCATAGGGCAGTCACATAAAAAGCATCCCCCCCCAAACTGAACAGTGGAACACAGTTTTATTCACTATTAATTGCACATTGAAAAGAGTCATCTGTATCTCGAAATGCAAAACAGACAAACAAACTGAAGAACTTTCTGAATTGACTTAAAGTTAGATATTAACTGAAGCTAGACATCACAGATCCAAAGGGACAAAGGGAACAGTGAAGGTCACTAGAAATCAGGAACATTATTAAATTTCTCTGAACAGCCCCATACAATCCCACACACCAGTTAAGAATGACAAATGATGCAGACCAACATAAACCTAGTATAGTCACATCCAAGCTTATCTCCCAAATTTTAAGACGAAAACTCTGTAGTACCGTCGCATAATAATAGCAGGAAGTAAAATTACTAGCAGTGCCTAAACTAATAATGCTAAAAAACTGAAGGATCCGCAAGAACTTACTTTGGAGCTTCTTGTCCATGTACCTGCAATTTACCGGAAAAAAGAGCGAATTAAAATCCCATCAAAACAGAGAATCAGCAACAACGGAACAAATAAAGCTCGTGATGAAAGGAGCGGCGAGGTTACTTCTTCAAATCCGGAGGCTGCCCCGACCGGCTCATGGCGACTCCTTAACTTAGATCTACTAGGACAACCTCCTCCCCGCCGAACCAAACCTTCTTTTGCTAAGACCAAGAAAGCGGTCGCCGCCGACTCGAGAACCCAGAACCCTAATAATCCAGGGACCGGGTGGTTAAGGGCGGTTGCGCGGGTTTTCTCTCCGTGTACTAGTACTAATATTAATAGGACACTGGCATGCGGGGCCCATGTACTAAACACGAAATGGTAGTAAGGGCAGGGGCGTTTGTACAAAATTCCCAGCATAACCGCCCGGCCCGGGCAGGCCCACCGCAGGCGTGCGAACACGAAGCTCTCACGGCAGCTCTGGAACTCTATCGCGTAGAACGGAGTCCGCGCGGCGAGGAGAGATGCGAGCAGGCGCCCCCGCCGGCGATGTGGGCCCCAGCTCCGGCGCTGGTGCCGGGAGCAGTACGCCCGCTCGGCCACGGAGGTTCCCCGGAGCGGCGCAGCCGGAGATCATGCGGGCGGCGGAGAAGGACGACAGCTACGCAGCCCACGTCACGGAGGCATGCCGCGACGCGTTTCGGCACCTCTTCGGTACGCGAGCGCTCAACAGTTTGCCTGAAAATTAACTTCTCCTTGTGGAATTGACTGTGACTTGAGATGTTTTGCTCTGTAACGATGATGCTATAGGTACCAGGGTTGCTGTTGCCTACCAGAATGAGGTGAGAGCTGGTTGGCTCTTTTGACTTTTCCTTCTACTTACGCAGTGGCTGTTGGTTCGGTTACTGGAACCTATGCTCTATACGATTTGCGCTCATGGATTTTGGTCAATTAAATACATTTTGGGCATTTTTTTTTCAATGTGTGTTTATATCATTTCCATGGGATGAATTCTCCAGTACTGGGTTATACCACTTGGCTTTTGGATTAGCTGTTGTTAGATGTGAATACTTCATACTCTGGTCTAGCTGTCACTAATGTGAAGTTTTTTTGAAAACCTAGTTAAACTGCTTTCAATTTGGGTAACCATTTTTGTAGTGGGGGTACCTAGAAAATGTAAACATATGGTAAATGTCTGGAATGATTATAAGTTTATTAATTAAAGCAGGTATTATAGGTGATACCACTAGTCTGCATTACATTGCGAACAACTACTGTTCTCGAGGTAGAATGGTTGTCGCTTATGGTGTTGTATCTAATACTTCACTCTCAATGATGCAAATGGGTCTGATTCAATAATTTGTAAATGACTTTTGAAGTATATGTCACCTTTGTAGAGCACGGTGGTTGTTGCACTTTACAAAATAACTGCAACTTCAAGGCCCTTTCTGTCGCTTTGAATGGCATGTTTTTATTCCATAGAGCTGCCCTATGATGTATGAGTTTGAGTATTGTTTTTTCTTCCCTAGTATTTGCTATTTGTTCAGTGGGGAGTACATAATAAATTGTGGGAGTAACTTACACTGATTTGATCTTCCACAGATAAAATTGCTTGGTCAATCCCTTTACTACTTGCTAACAACTGGTTCAGGCCAGCAAACACTGGGCGAGGAATATTGTGACATATCTCAGGTCATAGCACCTTTTTCATCTTTAGCATTATTTTTATTTTCTGCTATTCAGCTATTTGATTCAGCATTATGCTTTATGTAGTTTTATATTTATAAATCCTATTATGCTTCATCATGTTGCCTCTAATGCTATAGTTTTCCAATACATATTTATTGGACATGTATTATTATTTTGTTTTGCATAGCAGTTACAGTCATGGGACAAGGTAAGTTTTAACCCCATAAACTTTTCTAGAAGTCCACACAACCCTTGAACTGAAACCGGTTATTATGCCCGCTAAACTTCAGTTACATATCCCTTAGGACTCCAACCAATAGAACAATTGTTTTGCTAGTATGTTTTTGGGGATGATTTGCCATTGAGGAGAGGTGTGTCCCAATTTTCTCCCTCTTCTTGCATGCATCCACCATTCACCAGCAAAATAAGGTGTTGCATACTACCTCCATCCAGGATGGCCTTATTCCCGAATAGTGTGGTTAAGTAAATTGACTTTTTTACTGGGGATTTATTTTGCACCTGAAATTAAATACACACTAAAAAATCCCACGAAGTAAATGATAAGAGAAGACTCAATAACTCAATATAATAGCCAGTGAAATAATAAAAAAACTGTTCCCTCTTGTACAAATTTGTGGCTCATAAAAGTTATTCGCAACAATGCTATACTGCTATACTGATGCTGTCCATGTTGTGATTGAACTATTCAGGTTGCTACCTTGCATGGACTTCCACCTACTCCTGCAAGGCGGATCCTATTCATTTTGTACCAAACTACTGTGCCCTATCTTGCTGAACGGATCAGGTTTGAAACAAATAGTTTGTCACGCTCCTTCAGCCATTGTTTTCTTGCAGAAAAATGCTGATTAGATTTTACTCTTCTATCCATAATGTTTTTAACAGCTCCAGAATTGTTGCCCGTAGTATTGCACTCAATGAATCTCAGTTTGATGATCATCCTGAAAGTGATAATTCTAGCAGTGACATTGCACAATCTGTCACAAATAGTGGCCTTCCTTCTACAAGCTTAAGTGTTTCTGCTTTGTCAAGGTTAAGAGGTCGAGTTCATGCCTTGTGGCAATGGGTTCTTCAGAAATGGCCTTCAGTAAGATTTTTTTTTTTTCCCAGCTGCTACTTTTCATCTGTATTTTATCAGCAGGGAACCTCTCTAGATTCACTTATAGAGGTCTAGCATGACAAAATGGTTTTCTTGCCTAATACGTCTATGCTATCTACTTTATGTGCTTAGATGCTGCCATATGCTCAAGATGCTATACAGTTGGCTATCCGAACAAATCTAATGTTCTTCTATTTTGAAGGTATGTTGTGTTCAATAGACTGTAAGATCCAATTGTAGTTTATAAATTTTTATATATATGATTGAGGACCAGTGGATTGTGGATTTGTGATGGGGAAGGTAAAAACTGAACAGTTCTGCTTTTTGCATCTTGCTTGGTAAAAACATGGACTGACTGTGAGCTAGTAGGCAAACGGAAATGCCTGGACTGTATCTTATGAAATCTAGTTGTCATAAGCTATAGACCATAGCATTTTGAAAGAGTTGTGTGATGCACTCTCAAGATCTGCTGCATATCCAAACACTTCATATGCTCTTAGTTTGACTTCGGCATTCAAATCATTTGTTCAGTGTATCAACTGTGGGATTCAACTTCTTGGTAATAGTGTACCACAAGCTTAGCTAGCGTGGTGACTTTGATTTGTTAGGACCTGATAATATTTCTTATTTATTACCTCACACATATATGTATATATGTACTATACTTATATCCATGTGACATTTTTTTGGTATGCCCTTTGTTGTAGGATTGTATTACCATTTGCCAAAGCGAGCAGCTGGTATTCGCTATGTATTCATTGGCAAGCCAATGAATCAAAGGCCTAGGTATTTTTTTTTCCTATTTGCTTATTGTTGGAATATAAGTGAATTGCCCCAATGAATCAAATGGTACCAAAGCCGAGGGTCTCGAGTCCGCTCCTATTCCACGCTAATTTTTTTTGCCGGAGCCTTGACGTGAGGGGGAGTGTATTTGCTTATCTCAATACTTATCTACTTTATTTGATACAACAAAGGATGTCATGAATTTACATGTCAACAAATGAATCTGCAGATCTCAATTACTTTATCATATACATGTAAACTGTTTCCCTTTTGAAAGATTGAAATTCACCAACTGATAAAAATTAGCTCACAACCTTTTGCAGGTATCAGATCTTGGGTATTTTTCTGTTGATTCAGTTGTGTATTCTTGGAGCTGAAAGACTCCGAAGAAGTAATATATCATCAATAGCTAGTTCCATTAATCAAATATCATCTGGAAGCTATCCATCGTCTACAGGTGCACTCTCTTGTACTTAATTTGTCTTATGCTGAATCTTCTGGGCTCATATGCCGAATCTTGAGTTTACTTGCTTATAACGTCATACAAATACTTAACTATTTGTTTTTTTTTTTTTGTGGTAAATGTTAAACCAGGTCAGGGCATCCCTGTTCTAAATGAAGATGGAAATATCATCAGCGACATCCGCAGTGGTAAAGCTGCAGATATAGCTTCTCATTCAGAGGTATTTGCTTTGTCAAATAAATTTTGAGTTTTTGGCTATCTTTATAGTAAACTACCTTTAGATAATTGTATGATACTCCATTAACTAAGCCAGATATTTACAGAGGGAAACAGGTTTATACTACCACATAGTTCTTTTTATACACATGCAGAACAATTTGTCTCTGAAACGAGTCGTTAGTCCACAAACGTTACATCTAAAGATTACAGATTGAGTTATATGTGCTTTCAACCACTACTCTTCAACTATAATTGTTTAGTTTACTGGACTGTATTCATGGATCTGTGTATGCTTACACTGTACTTTATGTCTAATGTTCAGGCTTCCAGTGGCAAGAGCAAATGCACCCTCTGTCTCAGCACCCGGCAAAATCCTACTGCCACAACCTGTGGACATGTTTTCTGCTGGTAAAAGTTGTTTTTACAAATTACAATTGATCATGTATTGAGCCTTGACAGATGTTAACTGATATTCATCTAAGAACGCTTTGACAACTCATCGCATACCATGCAGGAATTGCATAATGGAGTGGTGCAATGAGAAGCCTGAGTGTCCCCTATGCAGAACTCCGATTACCCATTCGAGTTTGATCTGTATATATCATTCAGATTTCTAGCAAATCATTTCGCACAGTAGGAGTCCATACCATACTTTGCTGGCACCAAAATTTCCAGACCATATTTCGGCAAGAAATCTGCATGCCGAAATGGTTTCATATACTGAATTGGGAGAAGAGTACAAGACCACTTCAATCAACAGGTTGAAGACAATCAAGAGGTTGAAGATCAGACAAAGTTGCATTCGGCAATTTGTTGTAGGGTTGAAATTTCAAAGTGCACTAGTGACCACAGGAAGTAGAAATTATTTATTGGCAGTCGGATAATATTAACTTGTATATTGGACACCGATGTGAATTTTGTGGAGTAGAACATTGGCCGACTCGAATCGTCGAGCTATTAACCAATATGTTCCATTTTCTTCGTTGTACCAGACTACCAGCTTATATGTTTTAATATGCCCCATCCATTGATTCCATTTTGTCCCCATGTTTGGATGGCGTGGCTGGACATTCTGAGACACCGGCGACCACTTTTGTGAGTTTCGCCTGTTCTGGACTTCTGGTGCCTGCTCCTGTGTTTCACCAACCGGGTGGGCTGTCTTTGTTGATTTGTTGGAGTAAATTTTTAGCTTATATAAAAGGCGCCGGTTTGTGCAGGTCGCCTTAGCATTCTGCACACGGTTGTTGGGGCCATTGCCGTCCATTGACCAGCCACCAGGCTATGAACTGCCTGTGTCACTGTAACCCACAGTACATATCTCCGAGCTATCTATGCCAGTTTCTTCTGCACTCCGAGCTATCTATGGTTCAATGGTTTAATGTGCCAGTTTCTTCTGCATGAAATTTGCTCGACGGTTTTGTAGCAAACTCACCACTGTCTAGCAAAACCCAAAGACTGCATATCCGTGCTAACCAAAAACGTCGCCCCCATCCAGTTGCTGGTGCTGTGTGCACATTGCCGCCCATTTGCCCGTCCGCAGCAAACCATCTGCCGCCACCGCCGCCGGCCCGCGCCCGCCGCCGCCGCCCCCCGTGCCAGGCGAGCTCACCATATAGAAGGCCAACTCGCATCTCAGCTCCGGAGGCGGATTCCCTCCATTCCCCATTCCCCAGATTCGTTGAGGTCACTGTCTCACTAAACCACCGGCGCGCTCCGCATCTTTAACCCCCTCCACGCTAACCTAACCATGATTTGCCTCAAAGCCTTCTCATCCCCTCTCCACCTCCCGACCCTCCGCCGTCCTCACCCCCACCTCCTCCCTCCGCGCGCACCGCCGCCGCCGCCGCCATGTCCTCCTCCTCTCCGCGGTCGCCGCCCCGATCGAGCACTTCGTGCTCTTCAAGGCCCGCCCGGAGGCGGTGACATCGGGCGCCACGGCGGCGATGGTCTCCCCTCGCTGCAGGCGCTCGCCACGGTCGTCCCGGGCCTGGCCTACATCCACGCGGGGCCGGTGCTCCGCCTCCGGTCCCCGGACGCGGAGGCGCTGGGCCCCACGCACCTCCTCCACAGCCGCTACGCCACCAAAGGAGGACCTGGCGTCCTACGCGGTGCACCCGGCGCACGTGGCCGCCGTGCAGGGCCACGTCCTCCCCAACGCGCTCGACATCACCGCCATCGACTGGGTCAACGTCGCGCCGCTCCCGTCCCCCGTGACCCCGGCAGCGCCGTGCGCCTCACGCTGGCGAAGGCCAAGGAAGGGGTGGAGGTCGCGCAGCTCGTGGAGAAGGTGGCCGCCGCGACCCAGTCCGCCGGGGACGCCAAGGGCGCCAAGGTGAGCTTCGGGGAGAACTTCTCCCCCGCGCGGGCCAAGGGGTACCAGTTCGGGATGGTGGCCGTGTTCGACAGCGTGGAGGAGCTAGACGCCGTGGAGGGGGACGGCAAGGTCGAGGAGGCCAAGGCCGCAGTCAGGCCGCTGCTGGACGAGGTCATGGTCCTGGACTTCGTCGTTGGAGATGCTCCGACGACGCCTGCGAGCCTCTGATTACAGGTTTCAGGTTCTCAGTTTCGGGATTCTGAGTGTGTTGTTGATTTCCGGAATAATGGATGGATGGATCATGGATGAATAGACTCAACTTGTGAAACTGGGAATGGCAGTGCTTTGAATAAGAATTGTTTCCTTTGATTAAGCATCAAGGTAGGCCCGTTTGGCAAAGTTCCATCTCCGAGGTCCAAGTCCGAGCTACTGTACTTAATTAAGGTTTGCCTAGCATGAATTAAGGAATCAGTGTTATGCATGGAACATTCTTCAATCTTTAACCGGTGTTAGGCTGTACACTGGAATGCTCATTCAATTATAAATGATGTCCTGCCATGCCATTTCATTTGATTGTATATATGGTTATGTGAAAAAGCACCATTGTAAACAAACCTCGAGGCATTTGCAATCTCCATGGGTAATGGGATCATACTGCAGTTCGCTTAGTTCTTTCAGAGAAACCCAGAATATTATCATTATTATGCGAAGAAAACTGACTGATAGTCTGATACAGTGACACTACTGAAAATCCATAGTTGCAGGCATGATTCTAGTATTAACTGTATGAGTATGCATTCTGCTGACAGCATAATAAATGATGTTTAACCAGGTCATTTTGTTTCAAAGTAAAGATGTTTAATTAACCAAGTTATGTCATCTGAGTGTCTGTTTGGTATTTGGTGCTGGACATCATGGGCCAGAAGGGTTCCAGCAGTGACCCAGCCCTTAAGAGGTTTCAGGTTCAATCTCAGTTTCAAGCATGTAGTTGATTTTAGAATATTGTGTTCCTTGTGGTTGTCATTTTGTGGAATTTGGAGATGACAAATGATGAATAAGGATTACTTTGCTTGATTAAAGGATTAAGGATCCAGGTGGGATGTTCTTACCAGGATTGTGCCTTTGTGCCCCTGAATTGTTTTGAAGAAAATACTTGCACCTTTACTAGTGTAAATAAGAACAACAATGTGCTCTTTTGATTATGAGGTCATTGCATGAAATTTGGAGATACTTATTGTTGCTAACTTTAATATCTCTTGGTTTGGGTTATCAGGTGTCTGAAGGGCACAGATTGAAACTGGAAATCATTCCCTGTGTTGTTTATAGATAGGCTAAAAAACAAGTGGAAGTCATAATCAAAGCACTATGAAACTAGTGATTCTGTATGTAGGTTTGGTAGTCACTTGTCCACGATGGTCTCACTGCATCCTTTTTCCATCCCTGCACCTTTTGTCTCACTGTCGAATGCCTATCTCATGCTGTTTTGATATTCCCAGTTGTTCTTCTCTTCAGTCTCACTGTCGAATGCCTATCTCATGCTGTTTTATTATTTTTCAAAAATTTTGGAGAAGTAGTTCCTCCTCTTGAGCGTTAGTGGTAACACTGGTATCCAGGCATGGGCGATGCAGGCGGAGGAGGCGAGGGCGATCGCGAACAGAGGGGGCGATGTTGGCGATGTCCTGATATGGTCCTCGATGTGAAGGCAGCCAACCAGAAGCAGAGCAAACCCGGCAGCGATACCAAACAGACCACGAAAACACGTCTATTCCTGTTGCCAGTAATTCGAATTTTACTAGTGCAAGCTCTTCCGACCTGTCTCTGGTCCGTTGCATTTGCAAGCCAACGCTCCCGACTTGAAGCAGCGCGTCTCCTTGGCGCACCCGTGGCACGCCATCACGCTGAGCCGGTGCCGGCGCCGGCGCCGGGTGGTCGTGCGACCTCTGCACGGAGGCGTGCGCCCACGGGAGCTTCGTGTACCGCTGGGCCGGCTGCCGCGGACGCGGGAGCTCTGCCCGTGTGGCACTACGTCTGTCACTGTCTCGTCAAGCTGCACATCACGTGCGTCTCCGGCGCGCCAAACTGTGGTAGTGGCGCTGGCGGCGTGGCTGCGAGTCAGGCGGTGCCGGTTACGCCGTCGTCGGCAAGTTCCTCCTCAAGGCCAGTTTCCGCATGGCGGTCCATGCGGCGACGTCCGGCTTGGCGTCACCGGTGCTCCTGCTCCATGACCTGGATGCGGCCTTCGACTTCAACCAATCTACCACGTCGTAGTCCCCGGTGTCCCTGCGAGGCTGCGACTCTACGATGTTGAGGTGATCACCTTCCAGAACCAAAAGAGAGAGCACTACAGAAAGTTTGCTCAAGAAACAGTCACTGACAGATTTTTAGGATACAAGACCTACTAAGAGTGTCTGAAGACACCAATACAACTAAGTGCATAAGAGATTTCCAAAAGGGACGCGGTTAACGCGCGACGGGTCGCGCCGAATGGAAGCGCGCGACCCCCTCTCGTGTAGTGACAGCAAAGTGCAGAGACGCCCACGACCAACCTGCACAGGCACAGTGACCATGTGCATGCACCGAGCAACACGCCAACACCAGCTACAAGGACAGCCCCAACCCCACGCTCGCAAACCAGCACAGCCGTACAGGTACCAGCACGGAAATCTAGAAAACAAGCATTTTATACATATTGCTATAAATTTTGAGTGATGTATTCGTTTTTAGTTTTATTTGCACAGATATATTCTTCATGGCAAGACGAATAAAACTTGACCCTATTTACGTATGTTTGAAAATTTTTATTTTAGTAGCAATTTAATGTAAAAATATGCTAGGAAAATTTATGGAGTAATTTGCTACTTCAAAAATAAACTAAAGCTTTTACATGGTAAACACAACGATTGTTACTGTAGAAATATAATAAATTTCTATATAGTATTTACATCAAGGTGCTAACCCTTAAAAAGAGTAGCGGACAAAATAAGACAAGTTGTAACTTAGAGGGATAAAATATTAAAATAAATATTTCATGAGTTGCTAGGGAGGCAATTTATTATACAACACATTAAAACAATCTAGAAAATATGATTTGCTGCCAACTAGAGGCATTTACTTTTTAAAAAAATAAAGTTAGCGACACAAACAAGACAAGCTGCAACCTGTTCCAAAAAAAAAGACAGCTACAACCTTGAGGCACATTATTAGAACAAGCATTGCATAAGCTGTCAACTAGAGAGACAATTTTGTTATATAATCTACTACTATGAGCCAGGAAACATGACTAGCTGACTAATGGTAAAAAGACAAAACTAGCTATCCAAAATAAGATAAGTTGTACCATGAGGCAAATTATTAGAAGAAGCTTTACATAAGGTGCTAATTTGGATTTGTTAGTGCATTCGCCCCCCTGTGGGTTTTGGATAATTAATGACAATCAAATTAGGGACTAACGTGTTCATCAAGTGATATCTACAGGTGTTAGTCCATTGATGGATTTAAACGAAAAGAATTCGGTGAATGATAGCACCCTAAATTTTATGGACAAATGGCGGTTCGGCTCAAGTGATTCACTCTCATTTTATTTTGATTTGAGTCGTAGGATATGCCGTACTATCAAGAGGGATACAAAGTTAACTAGCTAGATGGGGAATAAAAGTGCTCATATCGATGTTTTAGAGTAGCTTGAGAGACACTGATTCACATTCACGCACGTAGAAAGGTTTTGGTGTTTTTGCGGGGTGGACCGGAAGTTCCGGTCTCCCAAATGGAAGTTCAGCTGAACGGGAGGTCGGTCGAGAGACCGGAAGTCTTTTCGCACGCGACGGTAGGCCGGGCTTTTGGCCCGGCGGAAGTTCGGGTCCCCCGACCGGGAGTTCCGCCCGGGGCCGGAGGTTCGGTCGGAGACCGGAAGCACTCTCTTGCACGCGACGCTGCGCCGCCGGCCTCGACCCGGAAGTTCCTGGTCGAGACCGGAAGTTCAGTCGGCCCGAGTCTCGCCCAATCTCAAGCCAACGGTCAAATCTGTTTGGCCGGAACTTCCGGTGGGGCTCCACCTCGTAACTTCCGGTAGGCCATTCGGAGGCCGAAGTATATATACTTTTGAACTCCGTTTCTAACCGTTAGGCCAGACATTTCACTCTTTCACTGTTCTCCCAACAGCACCCAAGCTTTGACTCACCCACTCTCTCCCCCCCTTGCTTCCAAGCTTCAATCTTCGATTGTTTGAGCTAGGGACGTGAGATTTGAGAGCGGGAGCATCGATCTTCGACTTGAGCACTTGGTTTCCTCGTCTCGCCGGTTGGTTTTGTGTTTATTACTCTTGGGTTCTTGGAACCCTAGCCGGCTAGGCGTTCTTCGTGGTTGCCCGTGTTGATTTACTTGTGAGGGCACCCCAAAGTGTTTGTATTACCCTACATCTTAGTGGATATCTCAAGTTTTCCTCTGTGGTTGCTTGAGGGAGGCGACCTACATGGTCGGGCCTTGGTGGCCACCTCAACAACGAGGACGTAGGCACTCCTTTGTGGGGAAAGCCGAACCTCGGGATAAATCGTGTGTCCCGCGTGCTTGTTGTGGTGGTAGCATCGACTACCCTTGTTATTGTGTTCTTTGTATTCTCTATTGCTTATTTGGTTATAGGAAGAAAAACTCAATCCAAGAGGTGATTTCCAAAGGTGTGGGGAAAACGTTTCCATCATCTAGAAGGGTGTGGTAACTTGCGTAGTTGAAATCACAACTCATTTACTCTGATTTCCTAGTTGTAGGACACCCGAAGTTCAAGTTGGTTTGCAATAGAAGTTTTGGTCTTGTACCGAACTGCTCCAAAACCACCGGAACTTCCGGTGAGCATTTAACTTCCGCAATTTGAGTTTGTGATTCTCGGGGATTCGAAAATACGCGTATTCACCCCCCTCTAGACCAATTAGGTCCTTTCAATTGGTACCAGAGCATTGGTCCCTCGGATTGACGCTTCACCGCGTGAGGAGTAACTTTGGCCAAGGTGGATCCGGACACAATGAAGACTCTAGTAGAGCAAATCACCGCTCAACTCGCCGAGAAGCTCCAAGTGCAACAAAAGGAGTAAATGGACAAGATGCAAGAGCAACTCGACAAGATGAAGGAAGCACTAGAGAAGGCAAATGCAGAGTCGACAAATGATGGTGGTGACAAGACACCAAAAGCTTATGCAAGAACTAGCTACGACTATGGGTCATCAAGCAAGGGAAATAATCCAAACATGCCAATAGTCAACCCCGGCAAGCCACCTCAATTTGATGGTGTGAGATATGTTGATTGGGCTCATAGGATGAAGTTGCATCTTATAGCCGCAAGGTGTGGGGAAGTGGTGGAAGTTGGTGTGAATGTTCCTCAAGATGCTAGTGAGTGGACACCCGAAGATGCCGCCGACTTTCAACTCAATGCAACAGCGGCAACCTTGATTTTACAATGCCTATCTCCGGAATAAAACAACAAGGTCAATGGAATGGTTAGTGCAAAGCAAATTTGGGAAACCTTGAAAGTGTCATTTGAAGGAGACAAGAGTGTTAGAGTGGAAAATATTGAGCTTCTACAAGGAAAGATTGAAAACTTCTTCACATTGGAAGGAGAGACCACTCAAGAAATGTACAATAGATTCATGACCTTGGTAAATAAAATTAGAGCACTTGGAGACACACGGTGGGATGACCATGCAGCAGCAAGGAAGATTTATAGAGTGTATAGACAAAAGAACAATATGCTTGCTTCTTTTATTATGGAGAAGGATAACTATAGCACAATAACACCACAAGAAATGTTTGCTAAGCTATTGCATCATGAAGTGCTAGATGATGAAGCCAAAGAAGCAGTGAGACATAGAAAGAGTATTGCTCTCAAGGCATCACAAGATGAAGACACTAGCCATAGCAACAAGAGGCGTTGTGAGCGTAAAGATAATAGCGATGATGATGAGCAAGCATTACTAGTGAGGAACTTCAAAAAGTTTCTTAGAATGAAGAAAGACAAGATGAGAAGAAGTGGTGGAAGCAAGCCTTTCAGGAAGAGATTTTGCTATGAGTGTGGAGACATTGATCATTTTATTGCGGATTGCCCAAACAAAGGCAAGAGGTCTAGATTCAACAAGCAAGGTGACAAGAAGTACAAGGACAAGAAGAGAGGTGAAGCACACATGGGTCAAGAGTGGCAATCGGATGATGATAGTGAAGATGACAATGGAAATGAGAAGAAGAGCGTGGCTGCAATTGCTATACAAGAGGCATCTTCTTCTTCAACGCTCATCACCGACAATGCTTCATCGACGTCTCTCTTCACCAACATCTCTTCATCATCTTCGCTCTTCGCCAACCTCACCGACAACGACTATCACACTCCTACTTGTCTCATGGCAAAAGGAGATAAGGTGCCTCCTAACTCTCCTACTCATACATCTAGTGAATGTGATAGTGATGATGAGAATGATGAGAACTATGCTAGCAAAATTATTAAGAAATATGGTAAAAAGGCAAAGAACTAAAATCTTGAAGCTAATGTACACCATAGAAGAGCGTGAGTCATGCATTGAGTCGCAAGGGGAATTGCTCCTAGAGGAAAGGGAGAAGTGTAAGTGCATCAAATCCTATTTGTGGGTTTTGGTGAATAGATGACAATACATATAAAGAGCTAATGATTTTGATGAGATTTTCAGTTATATATTCATGTGAAAAGTGCAAATGAATCATGTGACCCCTCAATTATTCTTCAAAGAAAGATGCGGCATCAAGCTACAAATTGGGAGAAGTTCATCTTTATTTCATATTTCATTTGAACTTCATTTGAGTTATAGGATGCCGTACTATCAAGAGGGATCGAAACTATATTACTTGCAGGTGTCCTAAGTGCTCAATTGATCATTTACAAACTCTCTAGAGACCCAACAAAATTTCATCTAAACTTATTTTGTCTTCCTCAATTATTCCAAGACTGAGCACCCTTCTCTGGAATTATTTCGTATCCTACCTGGAAATTCAGCTTTGTGCTCTTTGATCGTGCAAACAGTGAACCATTCCCTGGAAATTTTTTGGGCCCTAGCTGGAATTTCAGTTGAACTCAGATCCGTCGCCCAACGGTCGAACGCGATCTCGAATGGATTTGAGGATGTGTTCCCCCCTTCCTTTCACTCTCTCTCTCTCACTTTTCACTTTCTTCAACCTTGGTTCAAGTGAGAAAAGGCTCTCTCTTTCCCTCCCACACTCCCTCTCACTCTTGCATAGATCCCCATCTTGTGAGTGAGACTGGAGTAAGCTCTTCGTGGATTTCGACTCCGGGAGTAAGATCCATCTCTTGAGCACTTGTGGCACCCGCCGGTGATTTGTTTTTCGTTCTATTACTCTTGGGTTCTTGGAGCCCTAGCCGGCTAGGTGTTGCCCGGTGACTCCCTCGATTTGTGCTTGTGAGGGGCACACCGGAAGTTTGTATTACCCATTTGATTCTAGTGGAAAGCCCGTGCTTGATCTTTGTGGTCGCTTGGGAAGAGGGGAGTTGAAAGAGACTCTAAGGACCTTTGTGGTCGCCTCAACAACGGGGACGTAGGCACAACTTTGTGGTGTGGCCGAACCTCGGTATAAATCTTGTGTCCTCGTGTGCTTGTGACTTGTGATTATATTTGTTGTGGTGGCAAGATATATATTGTGTGTAGGTGGAGGAGCAAGCAAAAGGCGTGAATTCACTTAGTACTCTTACTCTACTAGTGTGGTGAACTCGATTTATCATTTGAGCATTTCAATTCATAATTAGTTAGTTCACTACTTTTCGATTTTGAAATTCGGTCCTCACCGGAATTTTGGACAAGTCCACTAATTCCGCTTTGGGACCGAAAGTTCCGATACCCGTGATTTAATCCGCTGCAAAAGTTTGTGAATTTCAGGAAACGCCTATTCACCCCCCTCTAGGCATTTCGATCCTTTCAAGTGGTACCAGAGCCTAATCCTCGTGATTAATGCTTAACCGCGTGAGGAAAGAACAATGCCACACAATGAGGATGGTAGTGAGGTGTCGGATGACGTCAAGCAATTGGCCGAAGCCTTGGCACAAAAGATGGTCGAAGAAAAAGTCAAGAAGATGGAGGAGGAGTACAAGAAGATGAGAGAGGAACAAGATAAGGAGTTCCAAAAGAAGATAAGCGAGCTCATGGGTACAAGCCAAGAAACCTCAATTGGAGGCTCCTCCAACGACAAGAAGAAGGACAACGATGACCATCGCGACACCGACTCCAACAAAATACGGTTTCACACATACTCTTATGATTACAATAAGATTCCTAAATTTCCTAATGTGCACTACAACTCGCTCAATGTCGGTAAACCACCTCGTTTCGATGGGATTCGCTATACCGATTGGGCGTATCAAATAAAAATGTACCTTGTGTCTCTTCACCCTCGTCTTTGGGAGATTGTGGATGTAGGTATCACACTTCCGGATCCGGGAAGAGAGATGACACCGGAAGAAGCACAAGATCTCTACCACAATGCTCAAGCGGCATCCGTGATTCTATCATGCTTGAATCCGGATGAGTTCAACAAAGTCAATGGTATTGAGATTGCTAAGAAGATTTGGGATACACTCAAAGTGTCCTATGAAGGAGACAAGAAGGTTAGAAATGGCAAGATTGAGCTATTGTATGGAGAGATTGAAAGGTTTGTCTATCTACAAGGAGAAACCACTCAAATGATGTTTGATCGGCTCATGGTTCTTGTCAACAAGATAAGGGCTCTTGGATCTCAAGAATGGGGAGATGACAAGGTTACTAGAAAGATGTTGAGAGCCTATCAAGCAAAGAATAATATTCTAGCCGCCGTGATTTATGAGAAGGATGACTTTGAGAGTTTGTCACCTCAAGCTCTTCTCTCAAAGCTCATTCATCATGAGAACATGGAGCAAGATGTGATCAATGCCAATAGTCAAAATCCAAATTCAATTGGCTACAAGAAAGGAATTGCTCTTAATGCATCAAATGCTAGTGAAGACCATCACTCAAGCAAGTCAAAGAAGAAAAGCAAGAATGGTGTAGACTCCTCAAGTGATGAAGAAAATGGAGATGATGATGTTGCTCTCTTGATCAAGGGCTTCAAGAAATTCATGAAGAAGAAGAGTTTCAAGAAGAGCTATGGTGATGACAAGAAGAGATCAAAGAAGAGACCATGCTACGAGTGTGGGGAAGTTGGTCATTTTGTTGCCGATTGCCCCGTCAAGAAGGCTAAAGAGAAGGAAGAAAGGAAGAAGTACAAGGGTCAAAAGGATGATAAAAAGAAGTCCCATAAGAAGAAGTATCAAGGTGAAGCTCACATTGGCCTTGAATGGGATTTGGATGATGATAGTTCCGACTCAAGTGATAGTGATGAAGAAGCGGCTAACATTGCTATTCAAGCAAGTTCATCTTCATCAAGACTCTTCCCCAACCTTGTGGACAATGACTACTACACTCCCACTTGCTTTATGGCAAAGGAGAAGGTACAATCTAACTCCTCTCTTCCAACCTCTTGTGATGATAATGATAGTGATAGTGAAATCGATCCTCAACTAGAAGAAAACATGATAAAGATATTTGGTAAAATTGGCTACACCAAGATTAAGTCACTAGTAAAGAAATTAGAGAAAC
The DNA here is from genome assembly GCA_015844335.1 of Chrysopogon serrulatus. Classification (NCBI taxonomy): domain Eukaryota; kingdom Viridiplantae; phylum Streptophyta; class Magnoliopsida; order Poales; family Poaceae; genus Chrysopogon; species Chrysopogon serrulatus. The sequence continues at coordinate 21,546 of JADLZL010006722.1, read as the reverse complement.
GTAATAGAAGTCTTGAGAGACAAGAGGAGTTGCTCATTAAAGAGATGGAAACTAATCTTGCTCTTAAAACTTCTTTAGCCGAAGAGAAAGGGAAGGTTGAGAAGTTGACCATTGAGTTGTCTCTAGCCAATGACTCTAAGGAGAGATTGTCTAAAGAACACTCCTTATGCAATGACTCTTTTGCTAGTCTAAAGAATGAACATAGCATTGCTCAAGAAAGCCTATCAAGCTTACAAGAGAGATTCAATCTCCTTGAGCAAAGCTATGAAAAAAGCTTTTGGATTAGCACCTCCACTTCCTCCCAGCAACCATTGACTCTAATGCCTCAACTAGTGACGGTTGTAAAAGGTGCTATAATTGATGTAAATGCTTGTGGAATTAACCTTGATGAGCTAGACAAGAAGAACAAGGAGATTCATAGGTTGAAGATGCTTGTCAAGAATGGGTGCAAATGCCAAGCGGAGAAAAAGGGGACTGTCAACTACAAGCCCATGAGACATCCTTCCATCAAGTATGGTGTGGGATACAATAAGTATGATGGCATGTCAAATGGAAGGGACATGGTAAATGGAGTACCATGTGTGAGGTTCAACAAAGGAGTGTCCCTTGATGTGCTACTCAACAAGACTTGCCCCACTCCACAAGAGAAGATCTCTATTGCTAGGGATCAACCAAGCAAGCCAAGACAAGTTGACACTCAACACATGCCATTGTCAAGGACCTATGCAAGTGATTACATGTGTTGTTGGGACAAGGATGGCAAGATTGTGGTGAAGTATGTTGGGGCCTACAAGAAGAAGCAAATCTTGAAGAGTGTTTGGGTGCCCAAGGCTTATATGACTAACCGTCAAGGACCCAATTCTATTTGGGTACCTAAAACAAGAACTTGATTTGTTTTGTAGGAATACTCCTCCGGTGGGTCAAGTTGGGTGTTGGATAGTGGATGCACCAATCATATGACCGGAGAGAAGTATGTTCACCTCATTCCAACCAAATCATGACTCAAGTGATAACATTGTGTTTGGTGACAATGGAAAAGGTGAAGTTCTTGGTTTGGGTAAGATTGCTATCTCAAATGACAATTCAATTTCTAATGTTTTATTGGTACATTCGTTGAGTTACAACTTGTTATCCATTTCACAACTTTGTGAGATGGGTTACAATTGTCTCTTTTTACGTATGAGGGCGTGACTGTCTTTAGAAGGGAGGATTCCTCTATTGCTTTTACGGGTCGCTTGAAGGGTAAACTTTATTTGGTTGATTTCACAACTAATAAAGTAAAACCTAAGACTTGTTTAGTGGCAAAATCTAGCATGGGTTGGCTTTGGCATCGCCGACTAGCTCATGTTGGCATGAGGAACTTGGCCAAACTTCAAAAAGGCGAGCATGTCCTAGGACTAACAAATGTTTCTTTTGAGAAAAATAGAATTTGTAGTGCATGCCAAGCCGGAAAGCAAGTTGGAGCGCTACATAAGCCCAAGAACATTGTCACAACAACTCGACCATTGGAGCTTCTTCACATGGACCTTTTCGACCCATTGCTTATATAAGCATTGGCGGTAACAAATATGGTTTTGTAATTGTTGATGATTATTCCGTTTCACTTGGGTGTTCTTTTTTGCGTGATAAGAGTGAAGCACAAGAATACTTCAAGTCATTTGCAAAGAGAGTCCAAAATGAATTTGATGTGAAGATCAAGAAAGTGAGAAGTGACAATGGGACGGAGTTTAGGAACACCAACATTGAAGCTTATCTTGATGATGAAGGAATCAAACATGAGTTCTCGTTCCTTACACCCCACAACAAAATGGTGTTGTGGAGAGGAAGAACCGAACGCTCATTGAATCCGCAAGAACAATGTTGGATGAATACAAGACTCCGGATTCATTTTGGGCAGATGCCGTCAATACGGCATGTCATGCAATCAACCGACTTTATCTTCACAAGTTTTATGGCAAGACCTCCTATGAGCTCCTAACCGGTAAGAAGCCTAAGGTGCACTACTTTAGAGTTTTTGGAAGTAAGTGTTTCATACTTAACAAGAAATCTAAAAGCTCAAAGTTTGCACCTAAGGTTGATGTTGGTTTCCTTCTTGGTTATGCTACTAATGAACGCGCCTATCGCTTTAACACAACCACAAATTGTGTTGAAGTTGCAATAGATGTGACTTTCGATGAATCCGACGGCTCTCAAAAGGAGCAAGTCAATGCAAGCATTGTAGGTAATGAAGGACCTCCGTGTGAAGCAATCAAGAAGCTAGCAATTGGAGAAGTGAAACCGGTTGAAGCTCAAAATCAAGATGAAGATGATGAAGATCAACCGCAACTCAAATCAACCACAAATCAAGATGAACCATCCACATCAAGAGTTGTCAACAATAGTGAAGTCAACAATGATTGCATTTCTCAACATCAACATGAACATATTGATCAATCAAGTCAAGTTGTCAACACTCAAGATATGCCTCAAGTCAATGATCAAAGTCAAGATGATGAAGATGTGCAACCAATCCAACGTCAAGCTCAATCTCCTCATCCACGGGTTCATCATACCATTCAAAGAGATCATCCCGTAGACAACATTCTTGGAAGTCTTAGGAAGGGAGTACTCACTAGATCAAGATTGGCAACTTTTTTGTGAGCTCCATTCCTTTGTATCATCATTGGAGCCCGTGAAAGTTGAAGAAGCACTTGAAGATCCGGATTGGGTTATGGCAATGCAAGAAGAATTGAACAACTTCACTAGGAATGAAGTCTGTCCTTGGTGGAAAGACCCAAACAAAATGTGATTGGCACCAAGTGGGTCTTCCGCAACAAACAAGATGAGCATGGTGTGGTAACAAGAAACAAAGCTAGGTTGGTGGCTCAAGGATTCACTCAAATTGAAGGATTGGATTTTGGTGAAACATATGCCCCGTGGCAAGGCTTGAAGCAATTCGGATTTTATTAGCCTATGCCACACATCACAATTTCAAGCTATATCAAATGGATGTGAAAAGTGCCTTCCTCAACGGCCCCTCTATCCGAGTTGGTATATGTTGAGCAACCACCGGGTTTTGAAGATCCGAAGTATCCACACCACGCCTACAAGCTCAAGAAGGCACTCTATGGGCTTAAGCAAGCCCCTAGAGCTTGGTATGATTGTCTAAAAGGATTTCCTTCTTAAACAAGGTTTTGAGATGGGAAAGGCCGATCCTACTCTTTTCACTAGCAAAGTCAATAATGATATTTTTGTGTGCCAAATATATGTCGATGACATAATATTTGGTAGTACTAATGTTTCTCTTTGTGAAGAGTTTAGTAGGATCATGACTAATAGGTTCGAGATGTCTATGATGGGAGAGTTGAAATTCTTTCTTGGCTTTCAAATCAAGCAACTCAAGGAGGGCACCTTCATATGTCAAACCAAGTATACTTTTGATATGTTGAAGAAGTTTGATATGGAGAATGCCAAACCCATCAAAACTCCTATGGCATCTAATGGGCATCTCGATTTGGATGATAATGGAAAGGCCGTCGATCCAAAGGTATATCGCTCCATGATTGGATCCCTTCTTTATCTTTGTGCATCTAGGCCCGATATTATGCTTAGTGTGTGCATGTGTGCTAGATTTCAAGCTAATCCGAAAGAGTGTCACTTAGTGGCCGTTAAGAGAATTCTTCGATATTTAGTACACACTCCTCACCTTGGCTTATGGTATCCTAAGGGTTCCACTTTCGATTTGATTGGCTATTCGGACTTCGATTATGCCGGTTGCAAGGTCGATCGAAAAGAGTACATCCGGGACTTGCCAATTTCTTGAAGGTCTTTGGTGTCTTGGAGCTCTAAAAAGCAAAACTCGGTTGCCTTGTCTACCGCCGCCGAGTATGTGGCGGCCGGTGCTTGTCGTGCCCAACTACTTTGGATGAGGCAAACCCTTCGTGATTTTGGATGTCAACTTTCTAAAATCCCACTTTTGTGTGACAATGAGAGTGCTATAAAACGGCAAATAATCCTCGTGAACCACTCTCGCACCAAACATATTGACATCCGACATCATTTCTTGAGAGACCATGAAGCTAAAGGAGATATCGCAATTTGTCATGTGAGCACCGAAAAACAACTAGCCGATATCTTCACTAAGCCTCTAGATGAGTCAAGGTTTTGTGCTTTGAGGAGTGAGCTAAATATTATTGATTCTCATAACGTGGCTTGAATTTTAGCATGCCTCTTCTTGTTGTAGATTTACTAATTTTTAGAAGTAAGCTTTCAAAAGAATTGAGTGAATTTTTGAAAATTTTGGTTCTTGATCTTTGATCACAAATTTGCAAGATATGGCTATTGTTATGTATTGTTGATTGTTGGCTAGTCACAATCTTGCAAATTTAGTTTATATAAGCCCATATATATATGTATAGATGCTCCTCTTCTCTTGATCAAGTTCCAAATCCTCCCTAGCTGCTTGTTTCAACAGAGAACGTCTGGTTGGAATTATTCCTTAGCCTAACTGAATTTCAAGGTCCCCTCCCTTGCTCGTGAGAGCAACAGAGCGCCCCGGATGGAATAATTCTATCTCTGATCCGAAATTCGATGGTTAGCTCTATCGGCGTTCGTGAGACAGAGAGACCTCACTGAATTATTTTCATCCCGAGCTGGAATTTATTTGAAATCCAAAATCTCTCTCCCTGTGGCTCGGGCCAAGCCTGCTCGGCACCCAGCCCCCGGCCCCACTAACTCCCGTCCGTTCCTTTTTCTTGTTGTGGGTGTGGTTCAAGAAATAAAAAAAAACGGCAGCACAACCTTATCTCGCTCGTTTCTTTTGCTGTTTCTCTCCCGTCGCTCCCTCAGTCGCCGCCGTTTGCCGGCCCCGTCTCAGCTCCTCCCTACGCCGGTTCCTTTCCTGTGCCGCAACCTGCTGCTGCACCAGCCCGTCGGCACCTCCCTGCTGCCGTGTTGGGCTCCTGCGCGCGGCCTCGGCTCCCCTCTCTGCGCCTCTGCGCTGTGCGGGCTGGCCCCTTCCCGGCGCCCCATCCTGCCGTGTGCCGGCCGCGGCGTCTATCCCTGGCTCGTCCTCGTGCTGCGTCTCTGGTCCCCGCTCGGCACGACAACGACCAAGCCAAGTGCTCCACTTCCTCAGCTGGTCCCCTTTCCGAGCACGTGGAGGTCCTTTTCAAGGTGATTTCTTTTTGTCCGATCTATGCACGTGCCGTTTCAGCTCGATTCCTTTGGACCACTAGTTGTTTAGTGCTTCCTTAATCCCGATCTAGTGTCGCTTTTTGTCCCTAGTCTTTTTCTTTGCATAAATCCTTGTGCTAGGGTTCGTCGTTCTTGGTCTGTACTGTTCTATGAACAGTACCGCGTAGCAAGCTAAGTCTTTATCGCCCTTGCAGCTCGCCGCCATTAGTTGCAGCAGCTCGCTCGTCGCTTTCTTCCGCCGTCCATGTCCATCCTTCGCTTTATCCTCTTGCGCCATATCTCTTATTCGTACAATCCTTATCTGTTGCAGTATGGTTCGTGAAAAGGTTCGCCGTGGCGTTGACACTATGTCGATGGTGGAGATGCTCCTCGGTGTCACCCGGCGTCGGCGCAGCGGCCACCGGGCCCTTCGCCTAAACGCAAGGTGTCGGCAGGCCGTGGCAAGGCCCCCATTCGCAGGACCGCTTTTGACTTGGACTTGCCTAATGAGGGCATTGAGTTGGTTCCTCGTGGATCGATCAAATTGTACATCCACAAGGGCTGTAGGTTTTCTCCCTCGACGCTTCACCCGCCTAAAGCTAAGGACTACACCAAATGTCGTGGACAAGTTTATAGTCAGCGGTTGGTTGATCCCCGCTAAAGTTTATGTTGTTGGGAGGCTTGATTCTCGATTTGCGACTCACTTTCACCGACTACTACAATTACGCTATTCTTCCTAAGAGCCAACCCGTGGTGTTTCAGTAAGTATATTGATTGGAACCATTGTGCTAGCCCGGATGATCCGGATATGACCAAGGCTCTTGATATTTTGGAAAGGCACAACTTCAAGAACATTATGACTATGAAATATCCATGGAACAATGAGGTAATTGCGCAGTTCTTTGCGACGGTTTGGTATGAGCCACCTACAGATGCTAAATATGAGCTTGTGCACTTCTCCATCCAAGGTGAGCCATATTGTGTCTCCTATGCTAGATTTGCTCACATTCTTGGATTTGAGTTTGGTGACCTAGACAAGACACTCCTTGATTGCTCTCCTAATCGTAACATTGATATCACTTTTGCTTATTATGAGGATGCAACTGCCTCTGATCTTTATACCACCAACAAGATGAGAAAGCTTTATCGCTATATTAATTTGTTGGTGAGGCAAACTTTTGGCCCCTAAGATTGGTGGTGCTACTGAGATTCTATCTACCATGGGTCCTTTGTTGGCTGCACTCAATGAGAATCAGGAAGTTGATTTTAGTGCATTTGACTTTATTTTTAGGCAGATCAAGTTGACATCTCAGGATCCTAAGAAGTCTTGCACTCATGCTCCATATATCATGAAGATGATTGAGATAGTGACTCAAAAGGATTTTCCTAAAGAAATGTGCCATGATGCATACCCACCTGTGAGGATTGATGAGATGGCTCAAGAGAGGTCGCAAGCCACGACGACCTCCGCCTCGGCCCGAGCCAGTGCTTTCTCCTTCCTCTATTGCAGCAAATGCAGCTAGTCCTCCTACCGATCGGGGTCTTCTCTTGAGGGCCATTCGTTACGTGTTTGGGATGTGCATGGCCATGAGTGAGGCTAACAGAGAGTTCCAGCAATGGTCGGGAGGAGCTACACCGTGCTTGAGATTCAGCGCAAAGGCGATTGCAGAGCGGCTGGAGTTCGGTTGTCCCCGTTCGTCCTCTACCACCAGCTCCTCGGCATCCCGCATGGTTTCACCCACGCCTTCAGCAGTCTTTTGTGCAGCCCGATCCTTTGAGCAGTCCGAGCAGCCCGATCTCCGTCCCATGCTCCAGGTGTAGGTGCTAGCTGCGTCCTCTGGATGGGCTCAAGACACCTACGGTTTAGCGTCTTACTTCTTTGACCCTGCCTTCACCGCTCACTACCCGTCACCTACCCTTCTACTTCAAAGTAAGCAAAGCAACCCGATGTGACCCGGGGCGATGACGACATCGACCAAGACGAGTGAGGCGTGTTCTTCGACATCTTTCTTTTTTGGTGCTTGACGCCAAAGGGGAGAAATTTTGAGATCGCCGAGATCGCCGCTTTATCGATGTGGAAATTTATGTTTGGACCTTTGGACTTGTGTCATGATCTTTATCTCTAGTTGGACTTCTATTTATATATTATGGGCTTGTAAGACTATTGTGTTGAACTATGTGTGATTGCTAGATGGAACTTTATGATTGTAAGGACATGATCATGTTAGTGTGTTTTTTTTATGTCACTTGTGCTGGTGTTTGTCTTCTATTTATTTATTGTGTGATACTCATGTCATGTGCATCACGAATATTATATGTGACACCTTTGCACAGTTTAGGGGAGCTTGTATATGATTTGTTCCTAGCACTTTCACTGAACTTGTGCATATGTGGCTTCTCATGCCAATTTGTTAATCCAAAACATATATGCACATATTTAGGGGAGCTTGTCATATACATGATTTTAATATCTATTAATTTATATGCTTTATTGTGAGCTTTATATGTGTTGTCATCAATCACCAAAAAGGGGGAGTTTGTAAGTGCATCAAATCCTATTTGTGGGTTTTGGTGAATAGATGACAATACATATAAAGAGCTAATGATTTTGATGAGATTTTCAGTTATATATTCATGTGAAAAGTGCAAATGAATCATGTGACCCCTCAATTATTCTTCAAAGAAAGATGCGGCATCAAGCTACAAATTGGGAGAAGTTCATCTTTATTTCATATTTCATTTGAACTTCATTTGAGTTATAGGATGCCGTACTATCAAGAGGGATCGAAATTATATTACTTGCAGGTGTCCTAAGTGCTCAATTGATCATTTACAAACTCTCTAGACACCCAACAAAATTTCATCTAAACTTATTTTGTCTTCCTCAATTATTCCAAGACCGAGCACCCTTCTCTGGAATTATTTCAGATCCTACCTGGAAATTCAGCTTTGTGCTCTTTGATCGTGCAAACAAGGAACCATTCCCCCGAAATTTTTGGGCCCTAGCTGAATTTCAGTTGAACTCAGATCTGTCGCCCAACGGTCGAACGCGATCTGAATGGGATTTGGGGATGTGTTCCCCCTTCCTTTCACTCTCTCTCACTCACTTTTCACTTTCTTCAACCTTGGTTCAAGTGAGAAAAGGCTCTCTCTTTCTTCCTCCCACACTCCCTCTCACTCTTGCATAGATCCCCATCTTGTGAGTGAGACTCGAGTAAGCTCTTCGTGGATTTCGACTCGAGGAGTAAGATCCATCTCTTGAGCACTTGTGGCACCCGCCGGTGATTTGTTTTTCGTTCTATTACTCTTGGGTTCTTGGAGCCCTAGCCGGCTAGGTGTTGCCCGGTGACTCCCTCGATTTGTGCTTGTGAGGGGCACCGGGAAGTTTGTATTACCCATTTGATTCTAGTGGAAAGCCCGTGCTTGATCTTTGTGGTCGCTTGGGAAGAGGGGAGTTGAAAGAGACTCTAAGGACCTTTGTGGTCGCCTCAACAACGGGGACGTAGGCACAACTTTGTGGTGTGGCCGAACCTCGGTATAAATCTTGTGTCCTCGTGTGCTTGTGACTTGTGATTATATTTGTTGTGGTGGCAAGATATATATATTGTGTGTAGGTGGAGGAGCAAGCAAAAGGCGTGAATTCACTTAGTACTCTTACTCTACTAGTGTGGTGAACTCGATTTATCATTTGAGCATTTCAATTCATAATTAGTTAGTTCACTACTTTTCTGGGATTTGAAATTCCTCCTCACCGAATTTTGGACAAGTCCACATGTGGAACTCGTGGCTTTCACCACCATCAAGAGGCACCCCATCCGGAGATGCTAGTAGTTGAATCAATCACTCATCATCACAACCGAAACCACAAGTATAAACCTTAGGTGTTCGCAATCTCCCCCCTTGATGAGTGCATTGTTCAACACCAACACACCACGGCCGAGAAAAAGAAATAGAAGAAGAAGAAAAAGAAGAAGAAAGCTCACCAAACGACCAAAAAGCCAAAGAGAAGCCAAGTGGGGTCATTTGAAGCAAGCACAACTTGGTTCCCAAAGACATGGGGCAACGGCTCGACGCAACCAAGCAAAAACATGGCTAGCCCTCAAGAAGAGGCGACGGGGGCTCAACACCGCTAGCCAAGCAAGAAGCACTCGAAATGCTAGATCCTCTCGAGGAAAGGGGCAAAAGGCTCACACATCTAGTAAAAAAGCAACAAGCACTCAAAAGCTAGATCCTCGAGAAAGAGAGCAAAGGCTCAACACATCTAGCAAACAATGCAAAACAACTCCCACGAGCAAATACATATATGAGTGCACACAATCTTCTCCCCCTTCTCCCTTTGAGAACTAGTCTGCTAGAGGAAGACAACGAATTAGATACAATGTCCAAGTGTCCCCCTTGACATAAGCATGTGATGTGTCGGGCATGTGTGTCAAATTTCTCCCCCTTGTTGAATAATGCACCACGCGGGCTTAAAATCTGTAGTATGCACAAATCTGAGGAAGCCGGGTATATATAGCAATCAGTGAAAAAGATGCTCTAGCCGTACAAGTGAATAAGGCATCAACGGACAAAGCATATGCTCAAACCGATCAAAATGATACGGAATATGGAAGTGTAAGCGCTTTGAGCGTATTTTAAGTTCTTCGTAAAAGGGGTTCACCACAAAAGATAGCACTTAGCAAATACAGCTCGGAAATCAAACCCTTAGTGCTAGTCATGTGGAAGCAAGGTGAATCTACCCCCAAATCATGATCGCCACATCATGTCAAAGACCTCAAACTTGTCAATTTTATCGATTTTCAGAAGTTGGCAACAAATTACAAGTGTTTAGTCAAGCATGTGTAAAAGAGAGGTTATCCACGTATTATCCAAGCCTAACTTTTCAACAAAGCGGAGCCTATGTCAAAAGACAATCGGGGAGCTCAAAAGCAATGGTTTTAGGTCATCCACTACAAGGCTCAAGTTCATCGAAATGTGCAAATAGAAGCAGTCTTAATACCTTGATGTGGGACAATCTGGACCCATCTCGATCTTTTCATTCAACTTACTTGAATTTCAGATTTTAGCACAAGTAAAGTATCTAAGCAAGTGTGGGACTCAAAGCATGAGACATAGTAACCAAGCATGCACAATATAGCATAAAGGGATCTCAACATCCTACACATGCTAATTACCATCTCAAGACGGCATATTTTTAATTTCAAATAAGTTTAAACAAGTTCATTAGAAAATCATGCTCAACTCATAACATGTAAAGCGGATGATCAATGAGAGGCCCTAAGCTGACAAGCACCACAGCACTCACATGGCAAACTAACAAGAGCATAGTTTCGATCTCCAAGTGTTATATACATGAAGTCAAAATGCAAGTATATCATAAAATGCAATGCAAATGCCTTTATCATACAGATAAATCAAATCTAGACTACAAAAGAAACTGAAACTGAGTGTACAACAAACAGAGTGCTTCCCTCCTCTAAAAGGAAACACACACCCCGATTCACCTCATAGCGAGCAAGCGTTGCTTGATTGGGGGCTTAGTGAAGATCGCAGTACGATCACGGGTAGCTCGTGATACAGCATCCCAATGTAAGCCTTTCTCTCTCTTGGTGATCCGCGGAGAAAGTGAAAGCCGAACATCTATGTGCTTGGTCTTGGAGTGAAATCCGAAGTTTTTAGCAACACCGATGGCACTAGTACTATCACACAATAAAGGCACTCTAGAGAACTCAAGACCAAAATCACGTAGGGTGGCTATCATCCAAAGCAAACTGGAACAACAAGCGAACACAGAACATAGTCGCCTTCGTGGTGGATTGTGCAACGCTAGACCGCTTTTCATGGGATGACCAAGACACAAGAGACGAACCCAAAACCGATAAGTCCCCGACGTGGACTTCCTATCTAAGCGGCAGCCAGAAAATCAGCATCCGAATAACCGCAAAGAGAGAGCGAGGAAGAAGCGTAATACCAAAGTCCAAACTCGGGGTAAACCGGAGGTACCTCATGATGCGCTTCACCGCTGACGGTGAGATGTGCGTGGGGAAGCCTCGAAAGCGCAGCGCAGAGGCATACAACAAATCAGATATGTCGGGTCTTGTCGTCGCCGTACGAATGCAACGCATCGATCATACTCCGGTACTCCTTCCGATCGGTTGCTTCCTCCACACATCGCCATAAAGTAAGTAATGTGACATGGGGAAAAATTCGAAGGCTTGGCCTCACCCATGTCAAAACTTCTTCAGGACGTCCTTTGGCCGCACTTGCCTTGATGCACGAACGTCCCATCCCACGTTTTTTTGATTTGAAGGCGAGAAAGAAAGTCAACTCACCCATCAAAGCTCATCTCAAACTCCTCGCCATAAACTTCTGCAAACTTGCATTCAAAGCGGAGAAGAGCCACCAAAGATAATATCATCCACATTATCCTCGAACCAAGAGAAGGTCACCACTTGCTTGAGGAGAAACAAAGTCTTACTCCACCGATCCCATCCTAAACCCCTTTCTTAAGCAAAAGATTTTTCAAGCCTATCATACCATGCTCCTAGGGGCTTGCTTAAGACCATACAAGGCTTTGTGCAACTTGAAGACATGGTTAGATATTTGGGATTTTCAAAGCCCGGGTTGCTTAACATACACTTCCTCCTCTATGTACCCATTCTAAAAGCGCCTTGACATCCATCCGAAAACAACTTAAAAGCCCTTTAGCGCCAGATGAACGCTAACGAATCGCGGATTGCCTCTAAGCGCAGCCACGTGAGCCAAGGTTTCCTCAAAGTCTATCCCCTCTCTCTGCAATACCCTTTTGAGCAACAAGTCTAGCCTTATTCCTAACAACCACCCCCATCCTCACTCGCTTGTTCTTAAACACCCACTTTGTACCTATGGGATGACACTGCCGGGAGGTGGAGGAACTAAGACCCGCACTTAGTTTTCTCTCAAAAGTTCTCTAACTCCTCATGCATAGCATTAACCCAATCGGGGATCAGATAAAAGCGCGTGTCCAACATCTCTGGGCTCAAAAGAAGCAACAAATGCAGAATGAGCGAAGTGAGAGATGTGATAAGACCTCGGACCGCGTGACTCGCCGGGTCAATATCACCCGATCATCATCTCGAGCGGGGTGGCGACGCTGAATGTGTCGTGGAGCCTTCGGAAGAAGTCGCTTCCCTCAACAGAAACTGGTGCCTCCTCAGTGCGCAGTCGAGGAAGCCGCTTCGAACGGTCCCCAAGAAGTGGAAGTAGAGGGGTCCGGGACCGTGGGAGCTAGGCAGTCGCCGCGAGCTCGATAGGGACGCAGCCGGTGGAGTCGGCTCGGGATCACCCCAATCGGCATAGATCCGCTGCCTCCTCCACAAAAAATGCTTTCACCAAGCTCTTTCATCACCCGCACGCTCAAAAACAGGGTTGTGGCAAGGCATAGTTTCATCGAATGTGACCTCACAGGTCTCCACAACACGAGTTAGTTTCGCTGTTAAGTACTCGATAAGTTCTAGAATGCAAAAGCATAACCAAGAAAGATACCGGTCGGAGGACCTGACTCAAACTTGTCCAAATTACCTTTGTTTCAAGATGAAGCACTTACATCCAAACACCCTCGAAATGACTCACCTTGGGTAGCCTCCCAAATCGCCAACTCATAAGAAGTTTTCTTCGTAAAAGCACGGAGAAAGATGCGATTGAAAACATGACAAGCGCATGTTGATTGCTTCGACCCAAAAACCTCCTAGGAGTCCTATGCTCATCGATCATCGGCCTCTAGCCATCTCAACAAGGGTCCGATTCTTGCGCTCAACAATGCCATTCTGCTGAGGGAACATAAGGTGAGGAAAATTGGTGCTCAAGGCCCAAAGACTTACAAAAAGGTTTCAAAATGAGTATTACTCTTGAATTACATCGTGCCATTATCGCTACGAATAGCTCTCCTATGGCATTCTTAGAACTCATTTCTCAACGCGAAGAATCAAATCTTGAGACGCGTGAAAAAGCTTCTCATCCTTACTCTCCGCTGAAAAACACCCAAGAGTATCTCGAAAAGTCATCCACAATCATTAGGACATACCACTTCCCACCTTCGGCCGAACCCGAGCTGAGACCAAGCGTGTCCATGTGAAGTAGCTCGCCGGGTTCCTCGTCATGATTTCGATTCACGTGAGGTGGAAGAAGGCGGCTACCATCTTTCCCACGAGCGATTGCAGGGTGGCCAAGCAAGATCCTTCTCTCAAATTTCAACTTGGGCAATCCTTGGATTAAGCCAAGTGAGCTCAACCTAGAAAGAAGGTCAAAGCTCGAAATGACCAAGTCGCACTATGCCACTTCCAAAGCCTGCGAAGAGGATCGGCCTGCCACGAGCGGGAAGAGCCAAATGAGTGAGATCAGCTCGAAAAGACCGCGGCCAAATGGGGCCGATCCGCAAAATGAGATCTCCCCGAGAGTCAAGAACTCGAGAAAAAGCCATGTTTTAAGCGCGCACTCAGAGCCATCACTCAAGAAGTTAGCGAAGCAGAGCAGAATTGAAATGCAGAGTTCGAGACCAAAGCAACATCCTTGAGAACAAAGCCTCGTTAACCCGAATGGTTCCATGAAGAGACCACTTTGGCCTTTGCTAGTATCCTCGAGCGTGATGTACTCCCTTTGTGTTGCATGGGGGTCGAGAGCCGAGAACCATTGGAGCTTCCGGTCATGTGGTGCGAACATCCGAATCAATGAGCCATGTGTTCTCCAAGCCTCGGCCCCACATCACATCAATAGAAAGACATAGGATGAGCAAAAGCGGCACACCACCGCTAGTAAAGCGAGAAGGATACGGTGCTGATGTGACATTTGCTGCGAGTGTTAGGACACCCGGAAACATGCCATGTCCCGACTTTGAGGAAAGCGATCACCACGTAGAGAAAGCGCGTGGTCCGCTAGGAAGTGTGGGACACAAAAACACCGCCCGCGAGGGTTCATAGTTATATTGACCATGACACTGAACCCGCGTGCCACCCACCACCGCGTGGTCTGCGCAACCGAGGCCTAGCACCTTGAGGCATTGCACCTGCTAGGGCCTAAGTAGTGCGCCTCTGCGAGCGAGGCGGTACATGGCACACCATGGGGGAGGAGCGCACATGTGCTCGCTGTTCAACTCAAACTCCACGCTTCTCATCTCTCTTCCTCCTAAAGCAAAACTTCGGCCAAGTGACCATCCCTATGACAATACTCACAATGGTACACACCTCTCTTGAAGCGTTTGGCTCACTTTCTTGTGGGTATGGTTCACTCTTGGAGTGGCGTGTTAACACCTTGTCAAAGCCTCCCTTGGACTTGTGCTTGCCGGGAGGTGTACTCGCGCCTCTCCTTGTGCTTGTCGGAGGTGGACTTGCCGAAGGAGTGCCTGCTCCGCTTGGGACAGGTTGGCGGCAAGTGGTCGGGCGCCGCATCCATAGCATCCATTCTTCGTCCCACCTCGCCCGACCGGTTCAAGCGGTTGTTGTGGAACCGCAGAACCGGCCGATGACGAAAGCTAGCTCATCATCTTCAAGCATCGCCCCACCGCTCCTCATCACTTTGTGATCAAGGAAGACAAGGCAAACATATCGAGAGGAGGGGTTAGCGAAAGAACTAGAGACACCGTTACGACACCGGTGCCATAGTCGAGCCGTAGGGGTTGTGAAGTTTGGCCTGGATCCGGTGGTCGATCTCACCGGACTTCAACTTCTGTCAAGAGCTCGTCCACGTTGAGGGTCTCGTAGTTACGTGACTCGAGAAGAGCTTGCACCTTCGAATCCCAAACCCTCCGATCAAGAGCATGCAACAACTTCAAAACTCTCTCGTGATCGTCATAAGGCAAGTTCGGCTTGTTCGCACGTATCTTGTTGACAATGGTCTGAAAGCGTGAGAACATAGAATCGATGGTCTCGCCATCAAGCTGCCAAAAACTCTCGTACTCCTGCTTGTATGTGTCAAAGAGTCTGGTCTTAATTTGGGGAGTCCCCTCGTGATAGCTCTGTAGCTTCACCTAGATCTCTCTAGCAGTAATCAAGTGTCTGACACGCTCAAACTCAGACTCAAAAAGACTCGAGAAGAGGGCATTACGTGCCTTGCTGTTCGCATCATGTTGTTCGATTTGCTCTTGGCCAACACGAGTGGGAAGGACAACGTAATCGGCATTCTCACAGATTTCCCACACCCTCGCACTGAGACTTTGGAGATAGGCAGACCTCCGAATCTTTCAGTACGGGTAATTGGTTCCATTGAAATACGGCGGTTTTCCTGAACCGCGCTCCATGTTGTCTTCTAGCGGATCACAAACCGATTAAGGTGGAATGATCCTTAACCGGCTCTGATACCAATTGAAGGACCGAAAACGGCGACAGAGAGGGGTGAATGGGAGCCGCAAATTTCTTTCGAAACTTTCGACCACCGTCCCAAAATCAACCCTCAAAGCAAAACTCAACCACGATGATGTCCATGACCCAACGAGAAGGGTGGATGTTCCCTACGAATACAACGGGACACCACAAAATGGACCAAGCGAGAACTTCCCAAGTCACGGAGAAAAATCGAGACCCTCAACTTCTATGGAGAAGAAGTGAGTTCCCGAAACCTAAATACCCAAGCCAACTAGTGACAAGAGTACGTAGATAAGTCCCTAAGAACAGTGAGAAACCAACATAAGAAATGAGACAAAAGGTGGAGATCAAACGGACAACTTCCGAGAAGTTCAGCAAAGTGCTCAGCACCACCTACCGGACATGTCCGGTAGCATATCGGACATGTCCGGTAGCATATCGGACATGTCCGGTATGCAGTTTCAGCACTGAGCAACTTTAGGAGATAAATCGAATACTAGGACAAACAGTGTCCAAAAATTATGAAATTTGAACCACAGATACTAGACACCCAAGAGAAGGTTCCCACAAAGTTTCAGCTCAAAATTCAAAGGTTTGCTGTACCGAACATGTCCGGGATTGGCACCGGACTTGTCTGGTATTTCCAGAACAGACCAACTTTGGGAAATGAAGTGAAAACCAACACAAACGATATCCAAAAATTATGAAATTTAACCCTAGGTTCCCAACACCTAAGAGAAGGTCTCCACAAAATTTGAGCTCAAAATTCAAAAAATTTTCCTACCGGACATGTCCGGTACCCCTGTCGGACTTGTCCGGTATGGACGAGCAGCTCTCGGGAAATTTCGATTTCAAAGCCAAAACTCGATCAAATCAACTTGGATCGACCTGAGATTTTACAGGGGGTTCACAAGGTAGTTCTAAGACTACTCCATGAAGGTCACAACCCCAAACTCACTGCTACTACTAAAATCGATGAAATCCAATTCAAGAGCAAGTTCTCCCCGAAAAACTTGATTCGACTCGATCCGTGGATTCGTGAGGATTTGGATAATATCCTTCGGTGGAAAGGATCAACCCACGACCAAAATCAAGTAGAAACAAGTGGTTTGCAAAGAGATGCACCACAGCTTGAGAAATCAACTCGGGAACAAGTGGGGAGAAGAGAAAAAATGAAGAACACGATGAACAACAATCAAAACGCGAATCAACACATCAATCTGACCCCATGAGGAAACAAGGAGGATTCGGGACCTCCTTTCCCATGAGTAAACTTGGTTCTTACACTAATTGCAAAGATTAATGGACCTCTCTCTCACTTAGCACCTAAGAGAAGGAAAACTTAGAAAGGATGAAGGAAAATGCAAATGGAAGAGGTGAGGGAGATGGGGCTCCCTCCACCTTACTTATCGACCGGGCTTATTTTATTTTTTCAGTTTTTGCCTCTGATACAACTCTGAGCAAACCGCCTAGCCCTAGGGACATTGCGGTCCAACTCGACTTGACTCGACACAATCTTTGATCCGACGGCCACCGCGTCTTCCCACCGGTAGTTTCGCCTCGACGCGAACTCCCCAATGCCGCCACGTGCCGTCCGTCCGCATCGGGACCTCCGCCAGGGTTTTGAGGCTCAACCCAGAAACCGCCACCGATGGTTTTGAGGCCCAAGCCACCAAACCCGTCTCCGTTGATTTTGAGGCCCAAACCAACAAACCGGCCCATGTCCTTGCACTGGTCGAAGCCAAGTGCCAGCAACACGATCCCGCCCGGCGATTCCGGGTCCCTCAGTCCAAGTCTCGATGTGTCCGCCCTTTCACCGCTCCCGGTGCATTCGGCGCGGGCCGCCACCACTTGACCTTCACCTCGCCGTCGGCCACCGCCTCCATGCTCGACGCCTGCACAACACAAGCCAAGGCACATGTGGAACTCGTGGCTTTCACCACCGTTAGTAGCACCCCATCCGAGATACTAGTAGTTGAATCAATCACTCATCATCACAACTGAACCACAAGTATGAATCTTGTGTTCGCACCGACTAGTAGTACTACAAAAGCATGGCTTCGCACATCGCGCTCACCGTCATCTTCGGCTACGCAGCCGCCTTCTGGTGCCTCGACGCCCTCGGCCGGCAAGACCCAGACGCCAACGAAGGGCGGTGCCTTCGTTCCGCGTCTCGCCCGCGAGGGCTCTTGCCGGCCGTCTTGGCCACCTTCGCCCTCACCTCACTGCTCTCAAGCTCTGCTCAAAGACGGATTCCGCCCGTGGGAGGGAGTGGCGATGGCTTGGGTTGATGGGAGAGGAGGACGAAGACGAAGACGAACACGAAGACGACACGGCTTTTTATAGGCTTAGAGGACAACGGACGGCCAGGATTATGTAATTTAGGCAGCTTTCAAAGGAAAAGAGAGGTGTGGGCCCAAGGCTCGTTGACTCGGGGCCTTAACTTTATTTATTATTCATTTGTGGCGTGAGGCTGACAGGATTGTTGCCGGTTCCTTCCTTGTCTCACGACGACCCAAGTTTTTCCTGGGATAAGAGATACCTCCGCGTTGCTACGGAGAGATGATTGTGAAGAATATTCAGACAGAACTTAGCTGCCCGTGCCACAAAGCACAAATGCAGTTTCGACTTAACATGTGTGCTAATCTATGTGTTTAGAGGTGGTGTTTTTTCTGGGCCGGATGCCTGGAATTTAGTAGTTTTCTTTTCGGTGAAGTTTTTTCTTCTCGTTGTGTTAGCGTTTTCAGGAGTGGTGGGTGGTTTGTAAATATCTTTTGTTTTTTTCCCTATCGACTAATAAAATCTGCGGCAAAGATTTTGCCGTTCTTTTAAAAAAAACATATAATGATATTAGCTTTATAAGAGAGATATATAAGTCAGTTTCTTTTCTTTTCAGAAGAAACTGCTTGCAGCCAGTTTTTATGTGCTGCCCTTAAGATAACAATATTGATTTGATGCCACCAGTCTAATTCCCTCATCTAGCAATCTCATTTCATATTTCCAATATAATTAATCAAGGCTACCTCAAGGTCTTGAACGCAAATAAAATTTATTTTCTGTTCGTTGATGTGTGCTTTGCGCGATTTTAGTACGGCCGTGAGGTCGGAGGGTTACAATTGACAAGTGGGCAGCAAGGACAGAAATTAAGCGAAGCAGCAGTCACATGCCCACATGAGGCCAACAAATTCTAAGTTCTGAATTCTGAGCCGGAACCAGGGGACCGAACAAATCTTTGCCTTGTTTAGATTCACTCGAAATTCCAGATTTTTTCACTCTTTCTCCATCACATCAATTTTTATCCGCATTTATGAGCATGAAGCATTAAATGTAAGTAAAAAAATAACTAATTGCACAGTTTGGTTGTAAATCATGAGATTTAATCTTTTGAGCCTAGTTAGTCCACAATTGGACAATAATTGCCAAATACAAACGAAATGCTACAGTTCTAAATTTTTCTAACATTTACAATCTAAACAACATGTACAGGTACAGGCTCTGGAATGAACGCTGGAGGGCTCGTTTGTATTTGTCTGCCGGCTTTTTCTTTCATCAATTGTTTAAACCAATCCACTTATCCGTCGTGCTGTTATCGACAGCTTCTCTATAGCATACCTGAAATCCTAACCCCACGTGTATGATGGAAAAGAAGATGCCCAAAGCCCAACCAATGGCACACAATTCATCCCCCACCACAAACTTCACAGCCAATCCCACCAGCTAGCTTAATTATCACCTTTCACCTGATCGATCACCTAACATTATAACAAAACACGTACTCTACAGAATATATGATGTTATTAGTAAAAGCGGTAAGCATGGACCATAAATCCTCGCGGTCCGTAGCGGTTACTCTCCCCCACGCCGGCTCGTGGCCTTAACTGGAGTACTCACTAAATTCTTGCTGGTGAAATGAGTGGACGACAAGTGGGCATAGTGTGAATGCGCAGCCCAAGCTGCCACAAAATATCTGCATGTGCCCTCCTCCGCCCCTTCCAAACAAAGTGTACGCGACGACGACGTCAAACAAGTGTACGCGATGACGACGTGGTTGTGAAATGGAGTGGAAAATTTATTCGTCTGTGCCGTGAGGTTGACAAGATTGGTGTGCCGGTTCCTTTCCTTGTCTCGCGCGACGACCCACGTTGCCTCCGACAAGATTAGATGATACCAGCCTCACGCGATCCTATGAAGACTGTGACGAAGAATTTGAAATGAAATGGAGTGGAGATGATGTGGATCACTAAGGGCGTGTTTGAGCCTGGCTAGCATGCCGCGGACAGGCCCGCCGTCCCTTGATTGGTTCTCGTACGCATGCATAAAGGCCTGCTTCAAACGCTGTTTGGTTGCCTACCCATCTAGCGCAAAAGTGATTTCTCGTGTCTGCGCGCTCGCTCATGCGCATGCCACGAGCTCGCGCTTGCATCGCCGGAGCCTGGCTCAAGGAAACGGTCGATTTTCTCGTTCCACTAGAGCCTGGCCCAGTTAAACTTTTTGCATGCGCGGAGCCTGGCCGAGGACGTGCACCAGAAAACCAAATGTGCGGAGCCTGCATCTGGCGGGCCTGGTTCGAGCATATCCAGGCAACCAAACGCGCCGTAAAAGGTTGGAAGTTAGTGACACATAATGATGTAACCATTGGTGGAAGATGGTACCGATGTTTTACACGTTGAAATAAAATTTATAGCGAGAATTAGCTGTTTAAGAGATAAAGATCAGTTCCGTTTCTTTGCAAAGAAACCGCTTGCAACCAATTTATGTGCTGCCTTTATACGGTAATAATGATTTGATGCCACTAGTCTAATTCCCTCATCTAGCAGTCTCATTTCAAATTTTCAATATATAATCAAGGCTACCTAAAGGCTTGAACGTAATTTTAAAATTTAATTTCTATTTGTCGACGTGTGAGTTGCGCGATTTTGGTGGGGCCGTGCGGTCCGAGAAAGTGGGTTATGACAAGTGGACGGGGACTCTGCCACATGCATGGCCGCATGAGGACAACAAATTCTGAGTTCTGAGCCGGGCCCTAGGGGGCCAAACAGAAAGTGGGCGGGGACTCTGCCACATGCATGCCCGCATGAGGACAACAAATCCTCGAAGTTACGGCCAGGGCCCCTAGGGGGCCACCAAACAAACCTTTCTGGATGCATCGTGTACAGGTACAGGCTCTGAAATCAATGATGTAGGTTTTTCTTTCAACTGTTTAAGCCAAATCCATCGTGCTGTTATAATTCTTTTTTTTTATTGTCTCTCATCTGGGTACAGCTGTAGTATCTGCTCATACAAACACACACCTCACTCGACACACGCACACCACATACACCACACTTGTACAAACAGACCTACAACTATACACAGATTGAAGACCGCGTCCTTCTTGAGATCACCGGAATCCTCTGACTCCGTAGGCGACGGGCGCGTCACGTTCCCCTTGTGGCACTACGCGTGAGAGGCATATGGATTATTTAGGGAACATACTTTGTTCCGGTGGGAAATCTTAAGTCGAACCCGGTTCGAACGCAAGATCGGGTGGCTTCCACTCTTGGCCGCTTCTCTAGTGTCCCTGAAGTCCTAACCCCACGTGTAGCCGGGGTTGATGGAAAAGAGGATGGATGCCCAAGCCCAACCAATGGCACGCAATTCGTCCTCCACCACAAACTTGTCAGCCAATCCCACTAGCCTAATCACCTTTCACCTCATCACCTAACATTATAACAAAATATTTATATGATATTGGTAAAAGCGGTAAGCATGGAAGATGGAACATCTTTCATGATTTTCAGAACTTCAGAAGCCACGGCTGCAACTAACAGCGCGACTAGTTTACGAATGTACACGATGCCAACGCGTAAGGCTGCATCAGTGCAGCGTGCAAAGAGCGTTGCCGTCTTCTACCAGTTGCAGCTCTTCTTGTGTTTCTAGTCCGCAGTGGTTACTTTTATTAGAACAGATCACTAGTTTGTTTGACTTTTTTACTACTCGTCTTATAAAAAATTTTGTGCAAACATAGTCATTCTTAAAAAAAACATCTATTAATAAAACAAGCTACAACAAAATATGT
>JADLZL010006721.1:0-154875 GCA_015844335.1 Chrysopogon serrulatus | reverse complement strand
GCGTGCGGAATTACCGTTGTACCATTTCACCTGGAAGTATTCAGTGTATCGTATTTTCCCAATGGAAGGCATAGGTATAAAAGACTATCAGGTACATGAGCAAGATAACTTGTTATATAGTAAACCAAAGTTCATAGTAGGGGTAAACAAAGATAGATATTTGGATAGTGTGACACACACACGGAAACCAATCTCAGGATTAGAAAAATAAAGAATAAAGGAAGAAAGAAGAAACCTAAACTAGAGCAGGCATCCTAGTGTACATAAGAGTAGAGTGATGAAGTTTGAGATGGATTCCTATGGCTTCACGGTCTAAAGGTAGAGAAACAATACTTCTACTTGCTTACTTCGGGCACCGGATAACACTTGGTCTGCCAAGCGTTGTCGGCCTATAGCTCTATGCCATACCCTAGACGTGGGGGATTACAAGGGACGGGCAGGGCTATCACCACCTGCCGCCTACCACCTCAACCGTCGGGTATGAGGCAAACGAAGGTAGTCTCTAGCTTAGACATCACGTCTACGTTATCGACTATTACTCTAGCGTCGATCAGGGCGATCCGTCTTTATCAGAGACCCTCTACTAGAGCGTTCGTTACTATTTCAAGCAACGAACAATGAACCCGCAAACAAGTTTAGGTAAAGCTTATCTAATCAAAAGACATAGAAAACTATAACAACCATAAACACCTACTTGGTCAAGATCCCGTTAAGGTACCAAGAACATGCTCATTGAGGGACAAGCGGGGGAAGACTGAAAAAAGATGGTTCTTCCCCAACTCTCCCTCACACACCTCTCTACTCCACTCTAACTAGCTAACTAAGGTATGTGCATGGTATGAACAATAGAACAAATAAGATCATATGCTAAACTAGTAACATAATAATCTAGCTCTAGTTCATAACCATGTTGATAAAATAAGAACAAGAACAAAATAAATAACATGATATGAATCAAAGTAAAAGAACTATATTGACCATACCAAATCTCCAATAGCTCTTGTCCTCCAAGTACAAGCCTTGCCTAGCACTAAAACACTACTAAAAAAGAAAAGAGTACAAGTGTGGAGAGGGAGAGAGGCTCCAAATGTGGTGTGTGTGAGAATGGGGGGCTCCTCCCCTCCTTTTATAGTTGATTCAGGTAGGTTTGGGGGCAGAGGAGTAATGACGCCTGGAACTGACTAAAAGCCCTAGTTTGGTTTTGGCCAATTGATGAAACCTAGGACTAACCCTATTGCTAAGTGTGTAGCATTAGAGAAAGGGAAGGTCCAAGCCAAGTGGTGGAGTGGAGATCAAGGTGATGGTGGAGACCAAAGATGATCAAGTGCCACCCTTGGAGATGAAGGAAGAAGAGGAGCGGAATGGAAAGCTAGAGGCAAAGGTATATGATAGGACATTTCCATTTCACCGGCCGTAGATGAGTAGAGAAGTTGACGGCCGGGTTTAGGATTGATAACCGTACTATTAAGAGGGGCGATGTCGCGCAATATCAGTTATCTAAGTGCCACTAGGTGAGCAATGACTTTGCATGTGCATTAGGGACCTAGTGAGCTAACTATCTCTTGCAAATTCATTTAAAAATGCTAACACACGTGCACAAGTGGTGAGACACTTTGGTGTTGGCACATGAGAGTAAGGGATGTTGGGATTTGGGTGTAAACCCCTCCCGCCGAGCTTGCGAGGCGGGACGGCGATTTTCGGAGAGACACATGCACTTACAGGGGCATCGGACGCTGGGTCCCGAGGCGTCAGACGCGTCCAATGACCCTGTGAAAGCTGGCATTGCACAGAGTGTGCACCGGAGCGTCCGACGCTCATACGTCTGCTCATCCGGTGCAAAGCGATTTTGTGTCAGAGTGTTTGCTGTGCAGTCATTGAATGATGATGCGTCCGATGCCACCCCGTCGGACGCGTCCGATGGGCGTGCGCACGTTTCGGGAGCTCTCTGCATAGCGTCCGGAGATACGGCCAGCGTCCGGTGAAGGTCATCTGACACAGGCGTTTTGTGTGCCGGCTCAGTGCACTGGACGCGTCCGGTGCCGTTTATCTGAGCATCCGATGGTTACTCTAAAGCGCGTGTAACGGTTGAATTTGAATGAGGACACGTTGCTACTCAGTGAGACTCGGGAAGGGGCATCGGATGCCTAGGCGTTTGATTGTCCGACGCACCCGACTCAGCCCCACTTAGAAGGTAACGGCTGGAATATTTGAGTGGCGGCTATATAAGCTAGTTGGCTGGCTTGGGGAGTTTCTCTTGTACATTTTGATCATTCTTGAGCACCCTAGAACCAAACGAACCACCTCCCTCTCATCTTGCTTGATTGCTTGCATCCAAAGAGTGATTGGGAGTGTTCCTAGTGCATTTATCTTGTGATTGAGCATCTAGTGGCATTAGTGAGCGATCTTGCTGCGATTGAGCTTGTTACTCTTGGTGATTGCCATCACCTAGACGGTTGGAACAGCGAGAGGGTGTTGAGTAAGTGAAGAAGATTGTTCTTGTCACACCAGGTGGTTGTGAGGGGTTTTGATCCTACCCCGCGGGAGTCACGAAAGGAATCCTTAGTGGAATCTCATGTCATTTAGCTATCCTCACTTTGTGTGAGTTCTTGTGGCGCCCGGTGAGGGCTTGGCATTGACGCCAATTAGCCACCGACTACCAAATGTGTGGTCGACACAACAGGGAGTAGCGTGCCGGCAAGCACGTGAACCTCAGGATAAAAATCGCGTGTCCCATGGTATTCTTGTGTGGTTTGATCCTTTGAGATCATCTTGAATTTCTCTATTGGATTATCTCTTCGGGTTTCATTGTATTAACAAAACGGTGATTGGTCATCATCCCGAAGACACGGTTTGCATCATTCGGTTACTTCCTTGCGATTACATTTATGCCTAGTAGCATATTAGGGTGTGTAGTATAGTTTGTTTGTTAAAGACATCATTCCTAGTGTGCTTAGTATATTAGAATTGCTAGAATTGGATAGGTTGGCTTGCAACCCCCTCTAGGCTTGCGCAACACTTGCTCTGTCATTTAATTTACTAACCGGTTTGTTTAGTGCTTTGTAGAAATTTTATGAGGCTATTCACCCCCCTCTAGCCATTTAGGACCTTTCAAGTGGTATCAAAGCTGAGGTCACCGTTGGTTGAGGCTTAACATCCTACGGTGTCAAAATGGCTCAAATCAACCATATCAATCATGTGGGGAAGCCACCGCACTTCGATGGCACCTGTTATGATCATTGGAAGAGAAAGATATGTGCACACTTGAAATTATTAAATAGGAAGGTTTGGAGGTTGTTGACAAGGACTTTGCGTGATTAATTGATCCCACCGATCCCACCGCAATAGAAGAAGAGAAGCTTCAATTCAATGACATTGCAATCAACACTCTATGAAGCCTTGGATTCAAAAGTGTTTGAGCAAATCAAGGATTTGGAGAGAGCTCATGATGTGTTGACAAGGTTGGAGAAAACCTATGAGAGCACACTATAAGTGCATCTAGCCCTTAGTGGGTTTTGGTGAATTGAATGATAACTCAATTAAAGGTCTAATGAGTTTGCTAAGTGTTGAGCAGGAAACCAACTATGTTACATATACATGAACATTACACAATAAGATATGTATCAAAGGTTCAACTAAGGTAAACTTGATGGTATTCTACATAGTATTGAATTGAAGGCTAAAGTTGTATATTATTATATTGGACGATCATGAAAACAATATAGTTCAAGTAAAATATAATTACCCAAATAGAATTAATGAAATGACTTATATGTTGTGGGATATCATAGCTGCATGTGAAAGCAAGCATATTTGGTTCATGGCAAATGAGACATGAGTTGATGATGGATTAGTCTCGATGATGGCTTACTTTGCATAAATAAGAAAAGTTTGATAATGAAGTGAATGATAGGAGTGTCAAGCCAACATGAAGAGGATTTGAGGAATTGTGAATTGGCTTGACTATATTGATGTTGATCCATATATGTCTCCATGTGAGTCAAACTGAAGCTTGACTGATCTCAACATTCATATCTAGAAGATATTCAAGCAAGGATCATAATATTGAAGAAATGGTTTTTAATGTATACTTAATATGGTGTGACTTGAGTATAGTTTGATAAGGTAACGATAGCAAGGAAAGGGCTTCCAGGGACTAAGCGAAGGTGAAGGTCAAAAGGACCGAGGTACCATGGCTAAGGTGAAGAAGAGAGTACTTGCATTGAATCGAGGAACAAATCAAGCTATGAGGAGTCATATTATATTGAGAATCAAATCATTAGTGAAAGTGACTTGAAGCAATAGATTGAACTCAGATATGGTGAAATGGTTCAAGTCACATGCTCAAGGTGTGTTTGCTTAAAGTGAAGAGGCAAAGATGATTGCCACCCCTTATAAAGTGACATCAAGAAGAAATGGCATATGAAGACATTGAAGACTCAAGTGGTTGAATTAGTTATATTCTCTTTATCTTGAGTATAGGTATGCCGTACTATCAAGGGGGATGCAATACAAATCATAGACAAGTCTCATGTGCTTAAACTAACCGAACCCGAGTGCTAATATGAGAGAAAACACTTAGCACTGTACCTGCACTTGTTGATCTTGGGCTTGTTCTCTTTTGGGCTGGAGAGCCCTCGAAACAAGCTTTTCGAAATATCCAAGATCACTGAAAATGGAGTTCAGAATAAAAAGTTATGGCTGTTTTTGTAAGCTAACATGTGCTGTTTCTGGGAGGGCGGCAGTGACGCACTTCCAGGGCGGCAGTGCCACCCTTATACAGACATAACGGCTAGTTTTTGAATCCAAACGGCTAGTTTAAGTGGGGTGGGTATATATACCCATCCTACACCTCCTGGTCGTGCTGCTGATGCTCCAGACCTTGCAAACCCATCTTAAAGCCTTCCCCAACCCTCTCTTTGTGAGAGTGATCCACTTAGTGTGTGATTAAGAGTTGGGGTTGTGTGATTAAGAGCTTAAGAGCATATTAGAGCAATCCTAACCTTGAGCACTTGCTGGGCTTCGTCGATCTTCATTGTGCATCCATTGCTCTTGGAGGTGAAGCCTCCTAGACGGTTAGGCGTCGTCCGGCAAGCACCCATGCTTGTGGTGAGCTGCGGGACAGTTTATATCACCTATTTGATTTAGTAGAAATCTCTCATCTCAAGAGTTAAGTCTCTTGACTTGAGACCGAGGGTAGGGCTAGCCTTTGTGGTGAGCCAATCCTTGTGTGGATACCTCAACAACGTGGAGTAGGCCAGCCTTAGTGGCGACGCCGAACCACGGGATAAATCTTGTGTCTTGCCTCTTGTATTTTGAATTGCATTATTTGTGTTCCACTCGATCTACTTGGTTGTGAGTGTTTATGAGTATAGGTACTTAGTGGACTTGCTCCTGGACACCCCTAGAACATCTCCACCAAGTTTGTTCTACAGTTGAGCTCTCTACAGGGTGTGACAGTGCTGCACCTAAAGTGAGGTAGTGTTGTAGAGCGGCAGTGCCGCCCTCATATAGCGGCAGTGCCGCCCTCTAATCTGATTGAGTTTTGAGTTAAGATTTTACAGGATTGTCACTGAATATCTATAGTATCTCATCACCAAGTTTAGGCTGCATTAGACATAAATTAGTAGGGAGGTAGCATGTTGATATCTGTTAACGCCCACTGAATAATCTGCAAGCGCACGGATACTGTTGTAGCTTTATCCTAGAAGTATTCCAGGTTTTATTCCACTGAGAAACGTGTGAGATCAACTATGGTCTAACTTAACTAGGGATAACAATAAGGTGAAGGTAGAGACTATATCAAGATAGACCTAAGGTAGAACTAGGGCGACAATTAATATGGCTGAGAGCAGCAATCAAGATTGATGATAATAGGAGAGTAGAGAGGATAACTATGGTTCTCTTCTTCTGACTTGGGCGAGTCTATGTCTTCTGTTGCTAACTGGGGACATTACATAAGGAGAGACACCGACATAGGATGTTGATCTCTTTAGCAACCACATCCTACTTGGTCTACAAATGGGATAGTGGGATACATAAGATTCAACAGAGATATAAAGTCAC
Source organism: Chrysopogon serrulatus (assembly GCA_015844335.1). Classification (NCBI taxonomy): domain Eukaryota; kingdom Viridiplantae; phylum Streptophyta; class Magnoliopsida; order Poales; family Poaceae; genus Chrysopogon; species Chrysopogon serrulatus. The sequence continues at coordinate 148,812 of JADLZL010006721.1, read as the reverse complement.
ATTCGCGAGCTACCACCAAATCCAAAATATAGGGTGCATCCGCGATTATCCTAAGCCTAAACACCATGCTTATACCTACGATAATACCCTACTTTCCCTAGGAAGAGAATAAAGCACTCAAAGAAAGTCGTGATCTAGATAAATAATATAGGCATAGAACTTATTTGCATGAGAAGTTGATCACCAGAGAGATCCTAAGAGCAAGCTCAAGTAGAGCTTGATTTCGCTGTTGACATGGATAGCGTCAACTTTTTATATATCAAAAGGCATGAAACACACATCAATATCTAGAAGGCTAGGGTTTTATCTAACAATTTCCACGAGTTTTGGTGATTTATTAATTTCCAAGGACTAATTCAGAAAACACCAAAAAAGGGGCAGTACTACAAATATACATCACAGAATTATCTGCAACTCAGGAATATGCCAAACTACTATAGAAGGATCCAGAAGACACCAGAGCAAAGGGGAGAAGGAGACACCTCCAGGTGGGGCCGGCCGGCCCCACCACCAAGGCCGGGCGGCCTCCCCCTGTGGAACCCATCTGTCATCTTCTGGAGTATTCTTCCACCGCCTTTGAGGATCAATCTTAGCCCTACGTGAAGTCAGTTTGATCAAACGGCTGTCGTGTATCCCACCGGGCTATATAAACAGAGCCAGACCCCCCAGGAAACCCTAATCATTCAATTCATTCCAACTCGAGTCATTTGGTGATCAAGTCATCTAGAGCTTCAAGTTCTAGTTCCTCATAGCCTTCTAGTTTATAGTTAGAGAAAGTCAAGTTCTTCATCGATCTTGGATTCCCGACGTTGACAAAGAAGAGAAGAGTCTGGTATAGTTCTTAAGCTTTTCTTTCTTATTGTAATATCTGCGCTTGTACAATCATTACTAGCAACATTATTCTTTATTATTATGTTCTTGATTGCATTGTTCATGGTCTACTTTAATATGTCTAGTATAGTTAGTTTGCTATTATATTCATGCACTGGTTCGTATAGCGTTCATCAATTCGATCGGTTGATGAGTGGTAGGTTGTGTGTAGACATGGTGCCTAGATGCATTACTTATCTGCAAATATCCCCAGTTATGCCGGGTAGTGAGGTAGGTTGTAGGTATAACAGACCCATTGAGTCCTTTATAGGCCTTCCTCCGTATGGTAGATTGGTAGAGTGGGATTGTCAGGTTAAGAGTATATTTATATATATGAGGTTCCTGTACTCATCTTTTCATGTGTATTGTCCGATGTGTTTAGAAACTATAGTAGTATAACTTAGCAATGATTGTTAGACATACTTGCATTAAATAAAGTAGCTTTGACTGTAGCTTGAATACTTAGGAGTTATTTCTCTATTAAATGATTAGACGACATTAACATGAATAGAATTGCTATGAGTGAATTAGTATCATTAAGAGATGACTGATCAATGGCTTATTATCATTATTATCATTATTTATCTACTATTTATCTTGTGACACCTTTCTGTTATTGAGTAGAGTTGACATTGGCTACATCTCTTATTTACTGCATATAAGTGTTATCAATACTATAGAGTAGCTTCTTAGCAATGCCTTCCCAGTGGTAAAATATAAATAACAACTTGATAATACTCTAGGTAAAATGCTACAATAGTATAACTACCTGTCCGCTTGCAGAATCGTTCTTAGTTTATATCTTTATTTATTTACTGCCTAGTCACATAAAATGATAAGATTTAGTACCAATGTTATTCCTAGCTTTACAATTGGGGATGACAACCTAGTTTCATAGTTAGGAGTAAGGGTAAAGAGGCTAGTGGCTAGTTACTAAAGGCAAGTTAATTAATATCAACATTTTTAGCGTCATTGCGTGGGATAGAAATTTGAGATTTATTGCAGTAACATTAGAAATACCAACACCCGCCAAGGTACAAGCCGTAGAGAGGGCACCAACAGGCTGGCACCTCCTCCTAACTCTTCCCTCACTCTCCATCTCACTATTATCTAAAAGACTAGATCCTAGAGAGGACTAATCTTCTCTTGATGGCTGGCCCTAGAGAGGTTATCCATTCAAGGGACACCTCTCAATTAGGGTTTTAGAGAATAGCAAATTAATGAGTGCCTCCCCTGAGGGGTCCTGCCTCTCTTTTATAGCCCGGTGGGATAAACATGAGCCCTTGGATCAAGCTGACTTTGACGGATGGCTCAGATTGAAACCCTAAGGCGGTGGAGCACATGGGTCGAAGTGGGCCACGATTGGAGCTTGGGCCAGACCGGCCGGTCTGGGGTGGGACCGGTCGGTCCCACTCCGGGCCCGTTTGCGGTCCGCTTCGGCGTGGTGTCTTATTGCGTCTTCTGGAGTCTTCTTGTGTAGCCCCCGTCGTGGAATTGATATCTTTTCATCCGGAACTCTGAAAATGGCAAATGATATGTCTGTTTCAATCGTCTCGACGAGCCCTTCGCAATGGTGCATTCTAATTCATCATTTGAGGTGCTTATAATCTATCATATTGATCCTTTTTGATAGCTTTTTCATTATGTACCTGCAGAAACAAGGATTCACCAAAACTCATGGAACTCTGTCAGTGTAAACCCTAAGTCTACATTGGTGATCGTAAATGTGCCTCTTTCAGGAGTTAGTTGACGGGTAAATTTAGTCATTAACAGCCGTCAACAACACCCCTACACTTAACCTTTGCTAGTCCCTTAGCAAAGCTAAGCTCAGAAAAGCTATCAAAAGATATGTATAAGTTCAAGCATTGTAGCCATCTTGATGTAACTTCTTAGTAGTATACCTGCATTCAGACAAAAATTCTCCTCTAGGCTTAAGCAATAACTGAGCTGACTTTCAAACTTACTCATGTTACCTTTGACTATGGGGCTTATCAGCTCTTACTTGGGCCTTGAGTAATCGAAAGACAGAAAGATCCAGCCAAGCACTATGTCTCAAGTTCTTTGTTTAACTATCATTCTAGAGTTTTTAGAGGTTTCCAAATAAAACTCAGAGTTTTCCATGTATGACACTCTCAAGTCTCTCAGTGTATGTGGTATTTATGGATTCTCATTAAGGCAGTAGTGATGGTTGTCTTTCTTTTCATCCTATAGCTAAGGCTTATATGGAGCTTATAGGTAAGAAGAAAACTTGAAAGAGCAAACTTGTAATGCACATGTTGTGAAGTCAAACAGTGGATCCATGGAGAAACAAGTCATACAATCGAATCAAGATATGCATATGGAATGGCATGTTGTGTGCCTATTCCAGTGTAGAGTAGTGCATATGGAGGTGGATCTTGATTCAAGAGTATGACAAATTTCTCACCAGGGTCACAAAGGTTGACAAAACTCAATGCAAGACAAGCAGCATGTATGTGAAAGTTTAACTAGCCTATCTCATCATGTTTGGCTCTAGTGAGAATGTAAGCTTTATCATATAGAAACTCATCATATTTTTAAATTTTTTAAAAGATAAATCTCTAGAACTCTAGTGTCACTTAGAACAAGATAGATAGCAGCTCAGACTTTCTCGATCTTATCAATCAGATACCTAGACTTAGTTTAAGCATATGCAACCCACAAGTTTTAGGCTCAGAGCAAATCTTTATGTCAAAACAGTTGGAGCCAAGACTCGAGAAAACTTATGTCTAAAAATTAGGCACTTCAAAGGTGTTATAATAGAGCAGCTTTTTATCATTTTCATCTTTAAGAATCATCTCAAGGGCTTGCCTATTTATTGAATCTATCTAGACAAATATTTTTTATTTGGTTTTTCATTTTCAAAGCTCATACTATATAAGACTCTAAAAAGCATGGACCTTCATGTGTCCACATATTTTTGGTATTTTTAATTTTTTTTATGATACTATGGTGAACTTTTATGTGCTCACATATTTTTAGTACTTTTTTTATTTTTATGACTGACTTAATAATAACGTAGGTACACTTACCTGGGTACCTAGGGGATGACTTTCCCCAAGCTAGTTGTTGTCGTGGTTGCACATTGAGCTGAGTGATCCTCACGGAGGTACTCAAGTCTTTAGAGCACTGGTTGCCAGAGATCTTCTATCTCCTCCATTAAGAAGTTGGTTCCTTCACACAGTGAATGGCTGTGTGTTAGGAAGGTGTTGTTCGACTGAAGTGTGATGAAGATGTCTGGGTGTACTAGCTCTTAAAGCCATCCTGCAGAAAACTCTCACAAAATACCAAAACTCATGGAACGGATTAGGATAAGGGTTAGCGGTTAGCCATTTCGTAGATTGGTTTTTTTGTGGAGGTTTTAAGATATTTGTAATGTAGCAAAATTCTAGCAGGATGTTCATATAGTGTTTTTGAATTTTCTATTTTTATTATGCAGAAAGAAAACATGTATGCATGATTATTTTTATTATTTTTATACCACCACGGTGAAGACTCCTATGGGCTTTTACGCACCATAGAACTGATCACATGGGGCCTCAAGTTTTATGCCGCATGAATTATCTAATAAGATGAATGCATATTTATTTTTATTATTATTTTTTCATTGCAAAGCAAATGCAGAAAAGTAAATATGCTAAAGAGAAAATAACTCATGCAATGTAAGAAAGTAAATATGGATAACTACCGATGTTACCTCACGGCAAGGGTTCGGATTTTAAAGTCTTCCGGACAAGACTTCTCTCTTCTTGTTGATTCCTCCAACGCTGATGACGTGGAGTTTCTTTGGTTGGATACATGGGAGTGCTTCTTCTCTAAGCTAGCTCTTTCCGTGAAGATACAAATTTTTGTGATGATGCCCTTAATGATGTGTCACCTTCTTCTACTAAACCTATCTTAGTTTCGAGTTTTGATTTTGCTTTGACAGGTCCGTAACCTCCACTTGTACAAAGTAGGGAATAGACTCCCCCACAATTGGACTGAAGTGTGTCCTGCTCATAGAAACAAGGTGGAGATCAAGTGCATGGGCTCTGTTGGTGGGAAAACACCAACAGAACCATAACATCTATTCCACTTCTCTATCCTTAGTCATATTGAACAACATGGAGTTGATGTTATGTGCTTTGTTCAACTTTATCATAAGAGGTAGGATCAGAAGGTTTGAGCAAAGATGTAACATTTAAGTTTATTCAGCTACAAGAGTTGAAGTGCTTAACCCAAGGATGGATTGTCTATCTGTACATGATATGTCAGTCTTTATATGATCATGACTATCATCTTCCAAGAATAAGGTGTGCAAGTTTTTAGCTCATATAGTTAAGACTACGGGATCAAGATAGTGATGCTAAATCAGGATTGATCTTTGATAATTGTTACTCAAACATGTTAGGTTCTTTGTTTATGTTCATACCAGAATCAAGGAGAAACTTTTTAAGTAATGACCATCTACCTTTGGATGTTACCTTTGTCATTGGAGTGCAATGACACCGTGTGACAAAGAGTAGATATTTTTTTATGGTTCTTTTGTTTTGCTCGATGCTTTTCTTGTTTGGTCAACCTCACATCTCATAGTTCCTCTTGTTCCTAGATGGTGCTCCTTTTGTTATGCCATCTTTTTGCTCTTCGCCATTTTGGATTTTTATCTCGATCTTTGTTTTATGCCTGCATAGGATTAGTGGACAACACATACCCGAAGGAATATACCAATTTAAATGGGGGATTGTTGTCTCTAATTTATGTGCATTAGCTCTATGCTATTAGAAAGATGGATTTAGGATTATCTTAGCATAGTTTTGTTTCCAATGATTCAAGGCAAAGGTAACTTGCGGTTGAAGACAAACTAAATGATCTTTGATACTTATAGTTCTTCCATCAATGATGAATGAGCCGTGTCTTCATTGCGCAATGTTGTTGGAGTTTGTCACGTGCCTTGCTTCATCTTCTATTTGAATTCATCTCTTAACTTACCTAGATTGGATTTGAGAATTGCCTGCAGGGGTTAGTCCAATAAAATATCCAGTGTCTACTAAACCATACTTTCAGTTCAAGAACCAACCTAGACACTACGTCTAATTTGATTCAGAAAGGCATTTCAACCTAAGCACCATGCTTAATTTAAAAGCTTTTAGAAGCAATATCAGCACACCTCTTGGTTCAAGATCCAACTAGACACCTTCTCTAATTTAATTATAGAAAATAGTTTAAACTAAGCACTATGCCTAATTTAAAAGGTGCGTGAGAATACTTTAAAACCTTATGCATACTGTAGTAAACATAGGTAGCATGAAAGTATTGTAGAGATTCATTATTCAAGTAGAGATGAAAGAGCATGATTGTTATATGGCATGTTGAGCATGGCTTAAAGGTAGAGACAGCCAAGATCAGCAACATGGCATATGATTTTTTAGAGAAGCTCATCCCCCACACTTGAGTTCTTTCAAGACAAGATCAAGTTTGGATATGATGTGATCTAATGTTGCATAATAATTGGTTGGACATACCTTGCACCATTATCCTTCATTTTTCTTGCTTTAAACCTGAAATGGTTAGTGACAAGAATACCCGAAGGAATATGTTCACAATTATATCTCTATACTCAATTCACAAGGGCAGTTCAGCAAAAGGTGAATGTTCATGTTGTATCGAAAGCGCTAGTTCTTGGTCAAAAGCTCATTTTTAGAAAAGCTCAGAATCGTGCTTCAAGATGGTGAATCCCTCCAACACCAATCTTTATCTACCTATCTCAAGATCCGTATATCGAGATCTACAATATTTATGATAAACATATGCATCTACAACCACCCTTTTGAAGTTTTACGAATAGAATGTATAAGGGGGTTAAAGATCTCATGTGTGAGCATGGTAGAGAGACCAAGAGATTTAGGAGATGTGTCATATGAGCATGGCTTTGATGAGGTCTTTATGAAGTAGCTTCTATGCTTATTGATGTCATCTTCCTTACCAATCTCCAAGGGTGATTCTTTATGAATGTCTATAGGCAAAAATATTGTATCCTTCATTTTATGCCTATGACATTCATTAATCATATTATTGTCCAAGATCTCCTTGAGATTGGTGGCTTTCAAGTTGGTCTCCGCAATGGCCTCCTCTAAACTTAGATGAGTCATAAGTTTATCATTTGGATCTAGGCCTAGGCTGGATTCAAGTAGGGCTTCTTCATGGTCTATCCATTCTACATATTTCAGCCATTGTTGTAGCACTTCTTGGTCATCCTCAAGTCCTTCATGATTCCTATGCTCTAAGTGTCTTAGTGAATCTCTAGGGTCATCATGAGACTTAGGAGAACAAGAGTCAGGGAATTCTTCGGGGCTAAGGATGGGTTTTGAAATGGGTTCAGGTAAGACATCTAAAGTAGGCATAGAAGGAGAGGAGATAAAATTGGATTTAAAATGGCTTAGCTTTCCTTCTATGGCATCACTAGGCATGCCATCCTTAAATTCTTCCCAAAGAAGATGCTTTCTAAGAGATTCCTTCTTGAAAGGATTTGAATTATATTCACTCGAAGGTCTCTTATAGGACTGGAAGTTTAGGCTCTTCCCAACATCAAGATTTTCTAAGGGTTAAATTTCTTCTACCCTTGGTGGATTTTGGAATGTGGATGGTTCGGGACTGATAGCTAAATATTGGGATTGGAATAAGTGTGATTTAGCTATCGAAACTTTCTCTTGTCTAGAAAACAATTCCTTCTCTTTCTTAGGAGGCTCATGTTGAATGCTAGGGAGTCCTTCCATAAAGTTTATCAAGCAACGACCTTGCCTCACTAGCAGTCACATGAAGAAAAGATCCTCTAGTAACTATATCAAGGAACTGCTTAGAATCCTTACTAAGGCCTATGTAAAAGTGTTGAAACAACATGGGGTCTAGAATGGAAAGGTCAGGGTCTGTAGTGAGGAGATCATTAATGTGATTCTATGATGTTTCTAGAGATTCCTCCTCTAGCTGTTTAAAGCGTAGAACCTCTTCCTGAAGATCAATTACCTTAGAGATGGGAAAGAATTTTGATTGAAATTCAGAGCATAGTAATTCCCAATCTCCTTGCATACTTTCTACGGTTTTATTGTACCAATATTTAGCTTTTCCAGTCAAATAGAATGGAAAAAGCTTCCATTGTAGAGTCTTATCAGACATGCCAGCAATGCGAAAGCATGCACATCTCAGTAAGAACTCCTGTAGGTGTGAGTATAGATTTTCAACGCCTTCTCCTGAGAATGGATAAAGTCTACCCAACACGGACGCAGCTCATAACCAGATGCCAAGATAGGCTCTGAAGATTCTAGTGGCCTAAAGTTTGCGCTCGTGGGTTTAGCATATTGACTGATAAGAGTGTGACTCATGCTAAACCAAAAGTCAAAAAGAAAAGAATGAAAGAAAGAATAGAGGAGAGAAAGAAGAGAGGAGTAAAGGATAAAGGAAGAAGTTAAGCTAGGTTCGTAGTCAACTCAACAAACCGTTTCTCCGGCAACGGCGCTAAAAGCTTGTTGATATCTGTTAACGCCCACAGAATAATCCGTAAGCACACAGATACCGTTGTAGCTTTATCCCAGAAGTATTCCAGGTTTCGTTCCACTGAGAAACATGTGAGATCAACTACGGTCTAACTTAACAAGAGATAACAATAAGATGAAGGTAGAGACTAGATTAAGATAGAACTAAGGTAGAACTAGGGTGACAGTTAATGTGGTTGAGAGCAGCAATCAAGGTTGATGATAATAGGAGAGTAGAAAGGATAACTATGGTTCTCTTCTTCTGACTTGGGCGAGTCTATGTCTTCTATTGCTAACTGGGGACATTACATAAGGAGAGACACCGATATAGGATGTTGATCTCCTTAGCAACCGCATCCTACTTGGCCTACAAACGGGATAGTGGGATACATAGGATTCAATGGAGCTATAAAGTCACCTCTGCGAGCTACCACCAAATCCAGAATATAGGGTGCATCCATGATTATCCTAAGCCTAAGCACCATGCTTACACCTACGATAATACTCTACTCCCCTAGGAAGAGAATAAAGCACTCAAAGAGAGTCGTGATCTAGATAAACAATATAGGCATAGAACTTACTTGCATCAGAAGTTGATCACCAGAGACATCCTAGAAGCAAGCTCAAGTAGAGCTTGATCCCGCCAAGGTACAAGCCATAGAGAGGGCACCGATAGGCCGGCACCTCCTCCTAACTCTACCCTCACTCTCCATCTCACTATTATCTAAAAGACTAGATTCTAGAGAGGACTAATCTTCTCTTGATGGCTGGCCCTAGAGAGGTTATCCATTCAAGGGATACCTCTCAATTAGGGTTTCAGAGAATAGCAAATAAATGAGTGCCTCCCTCGGGGGGTCCTGCCCTTCTTTTATAGCCTGATGGGATGAACGTGAGCCCTTGGATCAAACCGACTTTGACGGATGGCTCAGATTGAAACCCTAAGGCGGTGGAGCACATGGGTCGAAGCGGGCCATGATTGGAACTTGGTCCACACCGGCCGGTCTGGGGTGGGACCGGCCGGTCCCACTCCGGGCCCGTTTGCAGTCCGCTTCGGTGTGGTGTCTTCTCGCGTCTTCTGGAGTCTTCTAGTGCAGCCCTATTGACGGTGGATAACGTCAACCTTCAGTAGAACTTTAGACACAAAAGGATACATGAATATACACTAGTCTAGGGTTTTAACTGACAATTTCCATGAGTTTTGCATATTCTATATTTTCCAGGGACTATTCTAGAAAAGCTTAAAAGAGGGATTAGAGTGCATAATAATCATGAAACTTATCCGCCATGGGAAAGATAACCATCGAGATATGAGAAGGATCTAGAAGACACTGGAAGCAACGGGACCCGCAGACGCCGCCAGGTGGGGCCGACCGGCCCCACCCCAAGTTAGGGTTTCGGCCCCTCCTTCTGGAAGCTTCTTCCACCGCCTATGAGGAGTCATCTCGGCCCTTGGTTAAGTCGGTTTGATCCTGCGGCGCACGTTCATCCTACCGGGCTATAAATAAAGGGGCAGACCCCCCTCCCTAGAGGCATCAAGTCATTTGGAGATCAAGCCATCAAGAGCCTTCTCTAGTTCATCAGAGCCTCTCTAGTTCATAGCTTTAGCCTAGTTAGATTAGAAGTAGAAGAGTTCTAGTTCTTCAGCGGGATCTGGAGCCCCTGGCGTCTGTCTGGAACACGGAGTTCGGTATAGTTCTAGTTCTTTTCTCTTATTGTATTCAACATTATGATTTGGAAAACAATATTCTTAATCTTATATATTTTCTTAATTGCAATAGTCATTGTCTGCTTTGATTATATGTTTAGCATAGTTAGTTTGATCCTAGTGAATTTATGTAAGTGCTCGTATAGCGTTCATCCAGAGATATCGTAGGTGAATGATTGGCAGTATGTAGACGTGGTGTTTAGATATCTTGCTTATCTGCGAGTGCACCCTGATGTGCTGGGACGTGTGGTAGTCCGCGTAGGTGACAGCTGCGTTAGTTCCTCTGTAGTCCACCCTCCGTACGTAGGACTAGCATAGGCACGGTCGCGAAGTTGGATGATGACTCTGTTTCACATCATTCCTAGTTGATGCCTCTTTATATGTGATCATGATGTAGAATTAACTTAACAATAATTGCTAGATGTAATTGCACTAATTAGAGTATTCATTGATGTAGTTATTGAATTATCTTAGTATTTATTCCCCGAGTTTATCCATTGGCTAGCTATTACTATGACTAGAAGAGCTCAAGTTTATCTATTTATGATGACCGATCATTATCTATCATATATCTTTTATCACGTGACTTATCCCCTCAAGTTATGAGTTGGATTCTAGTTATGGTTTACTTTTCATATTAATAGTATAAGTTGACATTAATAGTGTAAGTTATAGATATAAGTCCTATATAGACCTTCCCAAAGGGTATAAATATAAATCGACAACCCGAAGAACTCCCCTAGGTAAAATGCTAGAATGGTATAATTATATGTCCACTTGCGAACCGTTCTTAGTTTATATTCTTAGTTTGTATTTCTGCCTAGTCAAATATAATGATTGATACATATATAAACCTATATTTTATCCTTAGCATATACAATTAGGGATGACAACCTAGTTAATGCTTAGGGATATTGGTGAGGGATAAAGTGGCTAGTTGTTAATGACAAGTTAATTTCATACCATGTGTTTCTAATCTCGTTAATTAGTAATGACGTTAGAAATACCAATAAGCATTTTTGACGCCGTTGGGGAAGGTAGTTAGGCAATTAAGGAACACTGATAGACTTATACTTAATTATGTGATCGAGATAACCATTAACCCCTGCTCAAGCAGGATTACCCTTGTTTGTCTACTTTTATATCTTATGCAGGGTAATGAACGACCGGTTTACTTACTTTTCCTCGGCTTGCCCCCACAAAATAAGAAGAAACATAACAAATCCAATGTTGGAGAAAGAGGTCGATGTCACAGGACTTTAATTTATATCTCAAGTGACGGGAACAAAGATGTTGTATCACTCACAAATTTCAGCATGTGAGTCATGGTAAGTATGATCAAATAAAGGTGAGAAAGTTTTGCTCATGGACTTCAAAATTTATGAGTAGTTATTTTTTGCATTCCACTGCATGTTTACTTTAATCCACACTATTTAGTTTAAATTTCCTCAGCCATAACTTGTTTCATTTCATATATTCATCTCACGTTAAAAAAAAACTCACCATGATCATGCTTTTTTATCTCTATCTGAATAAATCTCTACTATATTTTCATGCTGCCTTTATTTGCTATGATATATGTTTAGGCTTTGAAGTACTTTCATAAATCTCTTAAATGAGGCATGGTGCTTAGTTTAGGAGTGGTGGTTTTACTTTTAAAAAGGCTTTTAAACTGAACTCAGATTGAAATGCCTTTCTAAATTAAATTAGACGTGGTATCTAGGTTGATTTTTGAGCTGATAGTATGTTGTAGTGGATACTGGATATTTTGTCGACTAACCCCTCAAGTAGAAAATTTTGAATTAAATCTGAGAAAGTCAAGAGATAAGTTCAAACCAGGATGAATCAAGGCGTATGATAACTTTGCACAAGAAGTCCAAATTTTATGAGTATTAATGTTTATTCATTTATCTTTTATTACAAGTTATCTTTGTCTTGAGCCATGCTAGATTGCAACAACAACATAAAACACGATAGACATAATTTATGCTAAATAATCTTAAACCATATATCATCTTGATTAGCATAGAAGAAAATCACAAAAAAAAATGGACAACAAAACCTGTATTTCAATCTTGCTATTCCCTGGGTATGTGTCCATTAATATTTTGCAGAACGAACAACTTTAATCTATTAGAGAAGAAGTTTTCGAGTGAACATTATTGCATCTCTAATAGACCCCACTCATCACCCGCAAATTAATCAAAGAAATCAGAAAAAGGTTGATGAGTGAAGACTATGTAATCTTCCATAGTTTCATTAAATGGTGAAAAGATGAAGAAGATAAAAGGAAGATCTTGCTCAGCAAGACCATAAGCTCTCACCAACAGATGAAACGGATAACCCTCCTCTTTCAAGTAAGTTCGTCATCACTTACTTAGAAGGATGAAGACATGAGGTACGTTTGTCCAAGCCTCATGTAACATATAACTACACTCAACATCTCATATCATGTTGCTAATTTTTCTTGGTCATTTCTACCCTATGCCATGCTTAAACATAACTTGCTAAAATATATATATATAATGAAATGCTCCTGTAGTTCACCATACATATTCTTGGTTCTATATGAATAAATACCTTTAGTCTTGCAAACTTCTTTATTCTATTATAAGTATGCTTTAGAATATTACTTAAACATTATGAAAATCAAGCATACTTATATAAGAATTTGGTTCTACATATAGACTAACCCCTCCTATATAAAAAAAATATTTAAATCATATTAGGAGACTATTCAGAATCAAGTCAAGGTTAAAGGTATGCTTCAAAATGATATCCTCGCTTTAACCTTGATGAAAAAAATTCAAAATAGTGGTGAATCATTGAAAACATGAGCTACAGTTTAATCTTTAACTCTTTGGCAAACACTATCCATACTTTAATAAATAGTATATTCCTTCAGGTATGTGTTGTCTACTAACCCCTTGCGTAGAAGAAATAATGAGAGAAGCGAGAGGTCCAAAGAGTGAGAAAGAAGTACAACATACGAGACAAGATGGTAATGAACAACCCAAGATACAAGAAAGGAAAAGACGATTGAAATTTATTTACCCTTCATCATGCTCTAATAATGGAGGTAACATCTTAAAATAAGTGGTCATTAATTTCCTCTTGATCTTGGTATGCAATAAATGAAAAATACAACCATGTTAGAGTTACAACTTAAATTGATTAACCTGATTAAACTCAATATGATTTGTTCTCTAAGTTTGTTCATAGCGCTATTCTTTTTAATCTCAGTCTTAACCAAGTAAGCTAGAAATACTTCACCTATTATTCTTGATATATTATAAAGATGAACAGTCTTTCTAATGGTTAAGTAACTTCACTCTTTATCTCACAAGTTTAAATGCCATATTTATATTTCTGTATTCTCACCCATGTTATGAATGAACAATATGAATAATATCAATCTTATTGTGTCTAAGGTTAGAGGATGAATAAATTTTTGGTTCTGTTGGTGTTTTCCCACCAGCAGAGCCCATACACTTGATCTCTACCTTGTCTTTATGGGCAGAACACACTGCAGTCAAAGTGTGGGGAGACAATCCTCTAAATTCTATAAGTAGAAGTTTTAACTAGTAATAATGGTACACATAAGATTGGCTTTGAGATGCCTATAAAAGAAAGGAAGAAGGTGGCACCGCCATTAGGAGCCACTAGTGGAGGCACCACCTCAAGAGCAAACCGAAGTACTTGATTAATAAATCACTGCAAGGAGGAGTCCAGTTCGGAAGACTCAAAACATCAAACCCTCGCCGTGAGGTAACGTCGGTAGTATCCATTTTTACTTTTCTACGTTGATTTATTTTCTCTTAAGTAGGTTCACTCTTCTGCATTAGCTTTGCATAGGAAATGACAAAAATAAATAGACATGCATTAAGTTGCATTCATGTATCTTAAAAACTTAAAGCCCCATGTGAAACCCTTGTGGTATAAAACCTGTAGGAGTACTCACCGTGGTGGCCTAAAAAAAATATATATGTATATAGCATATATATATATATCCTTCTGCATACTAAAAATAAAATAAAAATCTTTATCATTTTATATTAGTACATTGAAAAGAAAGACAAAATATTTATAGCATTTATTAGTGCATCATAAATATTTAAATCTCATGCAAGTAGACTTATGGTAACCCCGTAGAAATATTTATTGTGATAGCATCAAAATAAAAAAATAGAACCTAAATTTATTTTAAAAGCATCATAAAATATAAAATCTAAAAAAAATAATAATAATAATAAAAAAAAAGAAAAAAAAAAGAATCCTCGCTAGAATCTACCAATTAATATTTGCCCATTAAGAATAATCAATTATTCATCTGGCTAACCGCTAACCCCTTGTCATAATTCGAGCCTCGAGTTTTGGTTTTTTTATCATAATTATGCAGGAACAACATTATGACTAAGGAGTGAGCCCATCAGTGGAACCCCCTATGACTACTATTAGTAAGCTCGCCCTGAAGATCATCAACACTAAGTATTGCAAATATCTAGCTTGGGTGAGGAGCATCCTCTAGTTATCAGGTAACTATACCTATGCGATTATCGAGTCTATTTTATAAAGTCATAAAATACCAAAAAACATGTGGACATATGAAGGTCCACAAGTCATAGAGTCTTTTGTGAGTCCGATAGTTTAAAACAAATAAAAAGATGAATAGCCATTAAAACCAAATAAATACTTAGCAATATATTAAAGAGTATATTTAGAGTCGGTCTAGGTTAGAATCAATTAAAACTGATGAACATTAAAATTTTATCTTAGAGATGATGAATAGTTGCTCTGTTGTCATTCCTTTCAAGCTCTTGTATGACAAGTTGTGAGTTCCTACCAAAGCCAAAGATGATATATTTAGAGATATAAAACTTTTTTACATTTATGCTACTTGCTTTACATTGAGTTCAGTCAACCTTTGTTGTATACCTTATGAGAGTCTTGTCATGCTTTTAAAACCAAGATTACTTACACACTCCAGCCACATATGCATTATTCCTACTCTGGGGGTAATCGCACCTATTTCCACTTTCACCCATGTTCTTCATAAAAAATAAAGAAAAATATGTCTCTCCTACACTTGGAGTAGACACCAAGAATATATCCCATAGGACAGCCCTATTATAAATGCTCTAAGTTATTATAAAGGATGCATGTGGCTATGCAAAAGGAATGTTATCGAAAAAGAAGAGGGAGTAAAAGAAGGACAAGTGTCCTAACAATTAAAACAATGGGTACTTAGATGCCCGCCTCCCGGGTTCTAAAAAAAAAAAGAGAGAAAGAGAAGAAGAAAGAAAGATTAAAGATAGCCCATATTTTTCCGTGAAAGTTCTAAGTTCTAAGGGAGAGATATTTATTTTTAAAGAGCAAAAGTAGAATTAGAATTAGCCACAAAATACCATATATACACTTATCCACCATATTTCATACACATACACATCTTGGTTTGATTGTATGCCTTGATTCTCTGTGGATCCATTGTTTGACTTTATAACATATGTATTGCAAGTATACCTATCCTTGTTATTGCCACTCCTATAAGCTCCACTATAATCATTAGTTGTAGGAGGGTACGACAACATGAATGCCTCAAGTGAGATCCATAAATGTCACATATAATAAGAGACTTGAGGGTGTCATACAGTTAAGTTCTGAGTTTTATTTCAAAAACTTACAAAACTCTAGAATATTGGTACTGTAAAGAATCTGAGACATAGTGTTTGACTTGATTGTTCTGTCTTTCGAATGCTCAAGACTTATGCAAAAGCTATAAAGCCCTATGGTCAAAGGTAGAATAGGTAAGTTGGAAGGTTAGAGCAGTTATGTCTAATCCGGAGGAGAATCTCTGTTTAAAAGCTTGTGTACCTTTGAGGAATGAAAGCATTGTAGCAACTTCTGATCCAAATATATTAGTAATTAGGCTTAGTTTGTTTGCCAAGGGACTGGCAAAAGGTAAGCTTGGGGGAGTTGTTGACGGTGGATAACGTCAACCTTCAGTAGAACTTTAGACACAAAAGGATACACAAATATACACTAGTCTAGGGTTTTAACTGATAATTTCCATGAGTTTTGAATATTCTATATTTTCCACGGACTATTCTAGAAAAGCTTAAAAGAGGGATTAGAGTGCATAATAATCATGAAACTTATCCGCCATGGAAAAGATAACCATCGAGATATGGGAAGGATCTAGAAGACACTGGAAGCAACGGGACCCAAGCAGACGCCGCCAGTGGGGCCGGCCGGCCCCACCCCCCCCGCCGGCCGGCCCCCTGTTAGGGTTTCGGCCCCTCCTTCCGGAAGCTTCTTCCACCGCCTATGAAGAGTCATCTCGGCCCTTGGTTAAGTCGGTTTGATCCTGCGGCACACGCTCATCCCACCGGGCAGAAATAAAGGGGCGCACCCCCCCCCTCGAGGCATCAAGTCATTTGGAGATCAAGCCATCAAGAGCCTTCTCTAGTTCATCGAGCTTCTCTAGTTCATAGCTTTAGCCTAGTTAGATTAGAAGTAGAAGAGTTCTAGTTCTTCGGGGATCCGAGCCCCCGGCGGCCCCTGCCCGAGCGCGGAGTTCGGCATAGTTCTAGTTCTTTTCTCTTATTGTATTCAACATTATGATTTAGAAAACATTGTTCTTAATCTTATATATGTTCTTAATTGCAATAGTCATTGTCTGCTTTGATTATATATTTAGCATAGTTAGTTTGATCTTATTGAATTTATGTAATTGCTCGTATAGCGTTCATCCAAGGATATCATGGGTGAATGATTGGCAGTATGTAGACGTGGTGTTTAGATATCTTGCTTATCTGCGAGTGCACCCTGATGTGCCGGGACATGTGGTAGTCCGCGTAGGTGACAGCTGCGTTGGCTCCTCTGTAGTCCACCTTCCGTACGTAGGACTAGCATGGGCACGGTCGTGAAGTTGGATGATGACTCTGTTTCATATCCTTCCTAGTTGATGCCTCTTTACATGTGATCATGATGTAGGATTAACTTAACAATGATTGCTAGATGTAATTACACTAATTAGAGTATTCATTGATGAGTTATTGAATTACCTTAATATTTATTCCTGAGTTTATCCATTGGCTAGCTATTACTACGACTAGAAGAGCTCTAAAGTTTATCTATTTATGATGTCTGATCATTATCTATCATATATCTTTTATCATGTGACTTATTCCCAAGTATGAGTAGGATTCTAGTTATGGTTTACTTTTTATATTAATAATATAAGTTGACATTAATAGTGTAAGTTATAGATATAAGTCCTACATAGACCTTCCCAAAGGTATAAATATAAATCGACAACCTGGAAGAACTTCCTAGGTAAAATGCTACAATGGTATAATTATCTGTTCGCTTGCAGAACTGTTCTTAGTTTATATTCTTAGTTTGTATTTCTGCCTAGTCAAATAGAATAATTGATACATATATAAACCTATATTTTATCCTTAGCATATACAATTAGGGATGACAATCTAGTTAATGCTTAGGGAATATTGGTGAGGGATAAAGTGACTAGTTGTTAATGATAAGTTAATTTCATACCATGTGTTTCTAATCTCGTTAATTAGTAATGACGTTAGAAATATCAACAAGCCCCCGTCGTAGAATTGATATCTTTTCATCCGGAACTCTAAAAATGGCAAATGATATGTCCATTTCGATTGTCTCGACGAGCTCTTCTTCACAATGGTGCATTCCAATTCATCATTTGAGGTATTTGTAATCTATCATATTGGTCCTTTTTGATAGCTTTTCTATTATGTACCTGCAGAAACAAGGATTCACCAAAACTCATGAAACTCTGTCAGTGTAAACCCTAAGTCTATATTAGTGATCACAAATGTGCCTCTTTCAAGAATTAGTTGACAGATAAATTTGGTCATTAACAGCCGTCAATATAGCGCTACCCACAAAAGGGGGCAGTACCACCTTTAGTTGAATTTTTGTTTGAGCTAAAATTTTTGCAGGCCTATTCACCTCCCTCTAGGCCTCCTTCGCGACATCAAGGTCCTTGCACATATAAGCCGTGAAAAGTGCCATGCTATACATTCTCAAAGATAAGCTCTCAAGTTACAAGATACAAGAAGATGAGAGTGTGCCGGAGATGTTCCACCGTCTTCAAGTGATTGTCAATGACTTGAAAAATTTGGGTGAGAAGGTGGAGAATACGAATTTCTCTCACAAGTTCCTAAGAAGCTTGCCACCAAGATTTGATTTCTTAGTCACCAAGTTGGTGAGAGAAAGGTTGGACAACAAGACCCCTAACCAAGTACTAGGTGAGGTGATCACACATGACACCTACCGTGTAGAACGGGAAGGGGATCTCAAGAGGAAGAGAAGAAGAAGAAGACCGTGGCATTCAAGGCCACCTCCTCCAAGAGTAAGGGCAAAGCAAAGAAGTAAGAATCTGGTGATGATGAAACAAGCTCAAGCTCAAGTGAGGTTGATGAAGAAGCAATGGCTCTCTTTATGCGCAAATTTGGCAAGTTCATGAAGAAGAAGGGCTATGGTGCAAGAAAGAGAAGAGATGCCACCAAGGCCAAAAAGGTGTTTTAGGTGTAAGAGTAAGGATCACTTCATTGCTGATTGTCCATTCAATAGTGACAATGAGAGTGATGAAGATGACAAAAAGAAGAAGAAACATAAAAAAGAGAATAAGGACAAGAAGAAAAAGAAGAAGAAAAAGCTTGAGTACAAGAAGAATAAGAAGGGGTAATCATATTGTGTCACATGGGATAGTAATGGCTCAAGTGATAGTGATGATGAGAGTGAAGATGACAAGAAATCAAAGAAAAGGTTGCTTGCTAGTCTTGCCATCTCCAACAAGCCTTCAGATGCTCCATCGACATGCTTAATGGCTAAGCCATCCAAGGTATAATCCGATGATGAGAGCGATAGTGAGAGTGATGATGATGAGGAGTAGTCAAAGGAGGACCTTATTGGCATACTACAAGATGCTCACACTTATATTGAGAAGAAGAGGAAGGAGTGCAAAGAGTTACGCAAGAGCAAGCAAGCTCTTAAGCAATCCTTTGATGAGCTCAATGCTACTCATAAGAGGCTAATGGAAGCCCATGAGAAGCTTGAGAAGGCTCACACTAAGCTTGAAAAGGCTCACTCCTCCCTCCTTGATCAAACTAAGATTGAGGATATTGTAGACACATACAACATAGAAGTAACATGTGATATTCTTGATGAATCATTCTATACTCCTATTGTTGTTGGTCCCGCTAACCCCTTTTATAGCTCAAGTAATGCCACATCTACTATTAGTGATGGTTTCACTTATGATGTCTCACTCATGGTGGAGAATGAGACCCTTAAGAGAGAGGTGAATGAGCTCACTCATGCCTTAGGCAAGGCCTATGGTGGAGATGCCCGCTTGATAAAGTGCTTGGGTAGCCAACGGTTCTTTCTTAACAAAGAGGGATTGAGCTATACTCTAAGAATGGCAAGGCTGCCTTTATCACTCATAAGACTAGTTTTGTGAAGGGCAATGGACGTTTTTTCTAGTTGCAAGCAAGTGGGGCATATAGAGCAATATTGCAAGAACAAGAAGAATGCTAACATATCCTCTATTCAATTTGATTCTTGTTATTTGCTTACCAAGGGTGCTAATGGTGCGAAGGCTAAGTTCATTGGTGCTCCCATTGTTGACCCAAAAAAGAAGGCTATTTGGGTGCCTAAAAGCTTAGTGACTAACTTTGGAGAACCCAAGCAAGTTTGGGTACCTAAAAAAAATTGATTTGCTTTTGTAGGTCAATTACAAAGCCGGAGGAAGGCATTGGGTGCTTGATAGTATTACATATGACCGGGGACTCTAGAATGTTCAAATCAATCTCATCAAGTGGCAATGGTGTTGATAGTATTATATTTGGTGACAATGGCAAAGGCAAAGTGGAAGGCTTGGAAAAGATTGCAATGACAAATGATATGTCCAACTTTAATGTGTTGCTAGTGGAATCTCTCAACTTTAATCTCTTGTCCATGGCTCAATTGTGTGATCTTGGATTCAAATGCATATTTGGTGTTGATGATGTTGAGATAGTGAGTGTTGATAGAAGCAACTTGATATTCAAAGGCTTTAGATATGAGAATCTCTATCTAGTAGATTTTAATGCTAGTGATGCTCAATTAACAACATGTTTGTTCTCTAAATCAAGTATGGGTTGGCTATGGCATAGAAGACTTGGACATGTTGGCATGAAGCAACTCAACTGGCTAATCAAGTATGATCTTGTTAGAGGATTGAAGAATATGGTGTTTGAGAAAGACAAGCTATGTAGTTCATATCAAATGGACAAACAAGTTGGC
The DNA here is from genome assembly GCA_015844335.1 of Chrysopogon serrulatus. Taxonomy (NCBI): domain Eukaryota; kingdom Viridiplantae; phylum Streptophyta; class Magnoliopsida; order Poales; family Poaceae; genus Chrysopogon; species Chrysopogon serrulatus. The sequence goes on along the minus strand of JADLZL010006721.1, from coordinate 128,385 downwards.
AGCACTCATCCCAACAAAAGTATGATGAGCACAAGCAAGACAATTGAGTTGTTGCACATGGATCTATTTGGTCCAACCAAGTATAAGAGCATTGGTAGAAATAAATATAGATTTGTGATAGTGGATGACTACACAAGATATACTTAGGTGTTCTTTCTTGTTGACAAAAGTGAAGTGTTTGACACATTCAAAACCTTTGTCAAGAGAAGCCAAAATAAGTTTGAGACTTCAATCAAGAAAGTGAGAAGTGATAATGGTAGTGAGTTCAAGAACACAAGAATTGAAGAGCTATATGATGATTTTGGAATCAAGCATCAATTCTCGGCCAAGTACACACTTTAATCTAATGAGCTAGTTGAAAGGAAAAACCAGACTTTGATTGATATGGTAAGATCAGTGTTAAGTGAATACAATGTGGATCATTTATTTTGGGCCAAAGCAATCAATACCGTCAACTATTGCTCAAATAGGCTCTATTGTCATAGACTCCTAGAGAAGACACCATATGAGTTGTTAGATAGAAGAAAGTCCAATATTGCATACTTTAGAGTATTTGGATGCAAATGCTATATTCTCAAGAACAGCACTCAATTGAGTAAGTTTGAGAAGAGGTGTGATGACGGATTTCTACTTGGTTAATCTCACTTATGGCATAGTTGAAGAGGTACATGATGTTGAATTTGATGAAACCAAAGGCTTACAAGCCATGAAGGAAATAGATATTGGAGATTGTTGATACCAAAATTTGGTAAATGAGGAAGATGATAGTTTGATAAATACATATGGAAGAAGCTGCCGGCTCGTTTATCCGATTCCTAGCATACCGTGTCAAGATGTCGATCCCGCAATCAGCTAGGAGATGACAAAAGACTGCATTACATGGATAGAAGAAGAAAGCAAAGAAAGTACATAGAGTTTTATCAATGGCTCTCGATCAATATTAATTTAATTATGCATGGCATGCAAGACAAGGTGGCTGGCTGCATGTATGTGAGTACGTGATGTGCTTAATAAAAAATAAGGCAAGATATGCAGGAGGCCGGTGGTAACTGACAAGCAAGATCGGAAATACTATTTTGAATAAATACTACGTCCAGGTGCATATCAAGGATGAAAGAAGCAAAGACACGTATCATTTGTATAATGTACGTGTATCTGACCGGCTAGTATCCCATTCATATATGTATATTCATCAGCAAGGCGATGTGTCGACAATGCAAGGAAAGACGCGTCGAACGAAGAAGCTTTATTAGCAAGGACTCTACAGAAGGGGAAGCTAGAGTCCATGTATCTTAATGTTTCCTTTTGTTTAGATATATTTCTTTTGAGGCACGTTTTGTACACCGTAAGGGTCGTGAGCCTAGGGTATAAAGATAAACCCCTGGCATTATAAAAGGATATCCAATCAATCAATACAACAACAACTTCGGCCTCCAGCCACCCCTTAGGAGTAGGAGTAGAGTAGATCTTGGCGAGACCTTCGACGAATCGAGCTGCATTGGTTGAGTCCGACCTTCGGTTTGCTTGTAAGTATTGCCACGGTTCACGTCTCGTTTATACGGCTGCATCGTTTGACCTCATATAGGCTTGATTTGAGCTAGTTATCGGTTTATATCTCATTTGTATGGCTGCATCTAACGACCCCACTGTGAATTGGGTATGAGCTAGTTATCGGCTCTATTAGATTGGTAATCTAGTAGATTCATTAAGTTACCGATATTGTTTGTTTTAAATTTGATTTATCTTTTGCAACAATATTATTGCCTAATCAAGATTGACAGATTAGATTGCGCTTAAACTCTGTCAAAGATCCTTTGTTCCGGTGTATTTATGCTCACGCTTATTCTTACCGGAATAGTCGATCAGGCTCGTATCGGCTAATCTGTCGATCTTGGTTGTCACGTGTTGTGGGTTCGAGGCTTATCTGGATACGGGTAGACCCAAGGGTTAATTTTAGAGTCGCCAGCCGTTAGACCAGCTCTATCTTTGATTTGAGGGGCTACTCGTGTTTAGATATGCTTGCTTAACAAGAGTAGATCTAGCTAGGTTATCTCGGAGCCACCGGCCGTCAGACCAGCTTCGTTGTAATATAGGTATGCTTGAGGTTATGTTTGAAGTTAGCTCAGAGCCGCCGCCCGATAGACTAGCTCTATTTTAATTTAAAAGATAGCTGCAGTTAAGACAAGTAGTCCGTTCCTGCTTCATGGACCATATATCGGCTAAATAGTCGATCCAGTTATGCTTTCACGAGTAGCGCATGTGTATAGATCTATTTGGGAGTCAGGTAAACTAGTGTCGTTTGCTGAATCTTTTGAAGCCCGCTGGCCGGTAGACCAGGTGAATGTAGGCCTGGTATACTCCATGAAATGTAGTTTAACAGGACCGGTGGCCAGTAGACCAGTCTTGGTAGACTATTGTTTATCTGATAACTGAGCTAGATTTGTGCATATGAACTACCCTATTATTTGGACCCTATATCGGCTACATAGCCGATCCAGTTATGTTTCTAACAATGATGCATGCACGTTTGTTGCCTCAAACATGGTTAGGCTTGATAGATACGCTGGCATGATCTAATCTGTTTACTACTGTAGGCTGCATGGAAACACCCACATTAGTGAACATGTTATTTTATTAGATTAATTATTATTATCGGCTGTATGGAAATACCCCGCTATTAATGATTAATTTTATCTAGCATGTTTATTAAACTAGCAGTCTTTGAGCTGGCATGTGTTGCATAATTTATATCTTCTACCCATTGATGAGATCGGATAAAATAGGTTGCTTTACTCGCTATATATGATGATCAGCCATTCAAATCGTATTGTTTTTGCCGTATGCTCTACACTAGTAGGAGTTGACTTTCTAGTTAATCTCCTTTGATTCATCATTTATTAAGGATCATACATCTTGGAACTGTCTGGCAATAAAACCGACAGGTTCTAGAATTTGACGTTTGCTACCCCTTGTCAATTGCAGGTCAAATTGACTTGCACGCCCCAGATCAAAGTCACCAAGCTCGGTTTGCCTCGTTTAGGCTCAGGGGATCAAGAACTCTGGCTCCCGTACGCTCTCTGAGAGCCTGCTTGTGTGCACCCTTTGACGTAGGAAAGACTTCCTCGATACTTTTTTTGCGTCAACAGGGATATAAGGCCAACTCAAGTGGTGGATATTGAAGATAACAAAGATCAAGTGATTGTATCGCCAAATATGCAAGCTAGTGGTTCTCAAGTTTAAACTCAAGCTAGTGACTCTCAAGTGCAAGATTAAGTGGCTAGTACATCATCTCAACCAAGTGATCAACCAAGTTCAAGTGCTCAACCTCAAGTTTTTCAACCAACTCATTGCAAGAGATCATCCTCTAGATCAAGTGGTTGGTGATATTAGAAGTGGTGTGCAAACAAAATCAAGATTGGCATCCTTTTGTGAGCACTATTTATTTATCTTATCTATAGAACCAAAGAAGATAGAAGAAGTTTTGATGGATTATGATTGAGTCAATACCATGCATAAAGAGCTTAACAACTTTAAAAGAAATCAAGTTTAGGAACTAGTTGAGCGTCTAAAGAACTACAATGTCATTGGCACCAAATGGGTATTCCGAAACAAGCAAGATCAAGATGGCATAGTTGTGATAAACAAAGCAAGATTGGTAGCACAAGATACACTCAAGTTGAGGGTCTTGACTTTGGAGAAACCTATACACCGGTTGCAAGATTGGAGGCAATTAGGATCTAATTAGCATATGCTTATGCCCATAACATCAAGCTATATCAAATGGATGTGAAAAGTGCTTTCTTGAATGGATTCATCAATGAGCTAGTGTATGTTGAGTAACCCCCGGGATTTAAAGATATCAAGAAGTCCAACCATGTCTACAAGTTAAAGAAGGCTCTCTATGGCTTGAAGCAAGCTCCAAGGGTATGGTATGTGAGATTGAGAGATTTTTTGATCTTTAAAGGGTTCAAGATGGGAAAGATTGATAATACTCTCTTCACCAAGAAGATTGAAAATGACTTATTTGTGTTGCAAATCTATGTTGATGACATTATCTTTGGATCAACCAACCAAGACTTTTGTGAAGAGTTTGGAGCAATGATGGCAAAAGAATTTGAGATGTCTATGATTGGAGAGCTTAGTTACTTCTTTGGTCTATAAATCAAGCAATTGAAGAAAAACACTTTTGTGAGTCAAAGCATGTATATCATGGAGATGTTCAAGAAGTTTGGAATAGAAGAAACTAAGTCAATTGGGACACCAATGGGAATAAATGGTCACCTTGACTTGGATACAAGTGGCAATATGGTAGATCAAAAGTTATATCGGTCCACGATTGGAAGCTTACTCTATGTGACCGCTTCTAGGCCGGATATCATGTTTACTGTATGTATGTATGTATGTATATAAGGTTTCAAGCTTCATCAAGAAAAAATCATTTGCAAGAGGATATTGAGATATCTTAAGCACACACCACATGTTGGATTGTGGTATCCCAAGGGGTCAAACTTTGAGTTGATTGGATATTCGGACTCCGACTATGCGGGATGCAAGGTGGATAGGAAAAGCACTAGTGGAACATGCCAATTGTTGGAAAGGTCACTTGTCTCATGGTCATCCAAAAAACAAAATAGTGTTGCACTCTCTACCGCTGAAGCCGAATACATTAGTGCGGAGAGTTGTTGTGCTCAATTACTATGGATAAGGCCACATTGAAGGATTTTAGAATCAAATTTGGACAAGTACCATTGCTATGTGACAATAAAAGTGCCGTAAAGATCACCACCAATCCAGTTCAACATTCAAGGACAAAACACATTGACATAAGACATCACTTCATTAGAGATCACCAAGCAAAAGGGGACAATGCTATTGAGAGTGTTGGCACCGATGATCAACTTGCCGATATCTTCACCAAGCCACTTGATGAGAAGAGATTTTGCACATTGAGAAATAAATTGAACATTCTTGACTTCTCCAACATAGGATAAATGCACCCCCAACTATATGACATGCCTATTCTTCAACTAAAGCAAAGGTGAAATTATTTGGCATATTGCATTCATACTTATTAAGGACATGCTTAGAACATATAAACATCTTCTAGTGGTCTCTATCTTAGTTTATTAGGCTCAATCATAAAAATCAAGTATTTTGAGTACATATTATGCCACTATTGCTTCTATGTCTTGTATGATCTAGTGACTAAATATGACTTATTCACGAGAATGTGAACCTAGTGTTTAATCTAGTTAAATGAGCAAGAAAGGGTCTAGTTCAACATTAACAAGATGACCATTGAAAGATGTGTGAAGATGCTTGTCATTGGTTCAAACCAAGATAGATTACTTATGCAAGTTTACTAGTTTGAACCATAAGAGAAGAAAGTTTATGGAAACAAGTGATCCTCAACTTTAAGTAATTATCTCTCTACTTCAAGCTCTCTCTCCCTGATTTCAAGTCTACACCAAGTATGATCATATACCTTTGTGGTCATTGATGACAAAGGGGGAGAGAATACAAAGATAACATGCATCAAGGAGGAGAGAATACAAAGATGAAGATACTTAGAGGGAGAGAATATGGAGATTGAAGAATAAAAATGGATCAAAAATTTTAAAGCATACAAGTGGGGGGAGCAAGCTCATGAACATGATTGATTGCATTCGAATATGTATATTCATATGATTGCTTGCATTGCACTTAGAATTAGTTATTTCATAAGTGGTATTTCTCTCGCTTGTGTGATGCTTGCTAGTATAGATCTTGATTGATAAATTGATTACTAGCATGCATAGGTTCTAGCTAGAAGTAGCATTATTCCTAGTGGTATTCCAAGTGGTATCTAGAAACCGTGTTTTTAATGTTGATCTCACGAGGTTTCTAGCTCTTTGATGTTTCTAGCTAGCTTTTGGTGCTAAGGATGATTCATGATGTGCACTCCGATGGTATCACGCTTCAAAAGGTCCATTCTATACACCTTAGCATCAATTTGGTAGAAATAACTCTCCTAAAACCGATTTATTCATCATGTGTGCAAAGCTTCTAAATCCAAACTCTTAGCACACAAGTAGGAGGAGCCATAGCTACCAAATATATTTTGCATGACTTGTCCAAATCTTTTCAAAAGCTCAATTTATTTGGATAAGTGGTGTAAAGCCAAAATTGAATTTAATTCATATCTTTATAGAGGTTGTCATCAATTACCAAAAAGAGAGAGATTGAAAGCCCTAGTTTGGTTTTGGCTAATTGATAAAACCTAGGACTAACCCTATTACTAAGTGTGTAACATTAGAGAAAGGGAAGGTCCAAGTCAAGTGGTGGAGTGGAGATCAAGGTGATGGTGGAGACCAAAGATGATCAAGTGCCACCCTTGGAGATGAAGGAAGAAGAGGAGCGGAATGGAAAGTTAGAGGCAAAGATATATGCTAGGGCATTTCCATTTCGCTGGCTGTAGGCGAGTAGATAAGTTGACGGCCGGGTTTAGGATTGATAACCGTACTATTAAGAGGGGCGATGTCGCGCAATATCGGTTATCTAAGTGCCACTAAATGAGCAATGAATTTGCATATGCATTAGGGACCTAGTGAGCTAACTATCTCTTGCAAATTCATTTGAAAATGCTAACACACGTGCATAAGTGGTGAAACACTTTGGTGTTGGCACATGAGAGCAAGGGATGTTGTGGTGAGACACGGCGATTTTCGGAGAGACACATGCACTTATAGGGGCATTGTTGACACCTTTTAATGTTATCTCTAGCAACAGAGCTAAAAATGCTTGTAGGCAAAGCATCGCTACTAGAACGCCAAGTTGTCATCCCCAGCCATAACACCAAGAGATATGGTATTAAATCATGCCACCATTTAGAATATAGAAATCGTATCCGCAAGCACACAGATCAAATACAATTGTAGCATTTTACCCAGAGTATTACTAGGTTGTTATTTATATTTTCCTGTTCTATGTTCTGATAAGCTTCTGGGTTTGCATCTTTTTCAGTTTACACCTGCAGAAACAGTGAAACACCAAAACTCGTGGAATTCTATCAGTGCAAACCCTATATCTACTTTGGTGATTGCAATTGCATCCTTTTCTATAGCTAGTTGACAGTTAGATTTATACGACAACGACCGTCAACAGCATCGGACGCTGGGTCCCGAGGCGTCAAACGTGTCCGATGGCCCTGTGAAAGTTGGCGTTGCACAGAGTGTGCACCGTAGCATCCGACGCTCATACGTCTGCGTGTCCGGTGCAAAGCGATTTTGTGTCAAGAGTGTTTGCCGTGCAGTCATCGGACGATTATGTGTCCGATGCCACCCCGTCGGACACGTCCGATGGGCGTGGCGCGACGCTTTCGAGCTCTCTCGCATAGCGTCCCCGGAGATGCGTCCGGCGTCCGGTGAAGGTCATCTGACGCAGGCGTTTTGTGTGCGCGGCTCAGGGCATCGGACGCATCCGGTGCCGTTTATCTGAGCGTCCAATGGTTACTCCAAAGCGCGTGTAACAGTCGAATTTGAATGAGTACACGTGGCGACTCGGTGTGACTCAGGAAGGGGCATCGGATGCCTAGGCGTCTGATTGTCCGATGCCCCCGACTCAGCCCCACTTAGAAGGCAACGGTTGGGACATTTGAATGGCGGCTATATAAGCTAGTTGGCTGGCTTGGGGAGTTTCTCTTGCATATTTTGATCATTCTTGAGCACCCTAGAGCCAAGCCAACCATCTCCATCTCATCTTGCTTGATTTCTTGCATCCAAAGAATGATTGGGAGTGTTCCTAGTGCATTTGCCTTGTGATTGAGCATCTAGTGGCACTAGTGAGCGATCTTGCTGTGATTGAGTTTGTTACTCTTGGTGATTGCCATCACTTAGACGGTTGGAGCAGCGAGAGGGTGTTGAGCAAGTGAAGAAGATTGTTCTTGTCACACCCGGTGGTTGTGAGGGGTTTTGATCCTACCCCGCGGGAGTCGCGAAAGAAATCTTTAGTGGAATCTCGTGTCATTGAGCTACCCTCACTTTGTGTGAGTTCTTGTGGCGTCCGGTGAGGGCTTGGCATTGACGCCAATTAGCCACCGAACTACCAAGTGTGTGGTCGATACAACGGGAAGTAGCGTGCCGGTAAGCACGTGAACCTTAGGATAAAAATCGCATGTCCCTTGGTATTCTTGTGTGGTTTGATCCTTCGAGATCACCTTGGATTTCTCTATTGGATCATCTCTTCGGGTTTCATTGTGTTGATAAGACGGTGATTGGTCATCATCCTGTTTGTGCCTAGTAACATATTAGGGTATGTAGTATAGTTTATTTGTTAAGGACAACATTCCTAGTGTGCTTAGTGTATTAGAATTGCTAGAATTGGATAGGTTGGCTTGCAACCCCCTCTAGGCTAGCGCAACACTTGATCCGCCATTTAATTTACTAACCGGTTTATTTAGTGCTTTGTAGAAATTTTATTAGACTATTCACCTCCCTCTAGCCATTTAGAACCTTTCACTGACCATGCAACCGCCTCAGCAAACCGCCATTCAAATCTGGGCCCGTTTGACAATGTTAGGGGTGCGGCCGCACCAGGGTGCGCCTGCACCCTAGGTAGGCGCCCTAGCACCACCTTTCTCTGGTGGGTCTTGGGCTAGCCTTGGATCAAGCCCATGTCGGGGATTTACCCAGATTTGATCTTCTGGTGTGCCTTCTCTTTATTTGTTGGTTTTGGATCTGCGTTATGCTTTCTAGTTTGCGCATTCTTGACTGTATTTCCACCATGTGCTTATGTATTTCCTGTAAAATAGTAATTCTCCAATATATGTGAAAATAGGTTAATAGTAAATATATATATGTGTAAAGTACGCTAATTATCCCCTTTCTAGAGTGTAGTTGGTGGTATAAGATTGTCGATAACGACCGCCAACAAAGCACACCTCAAGAAGTTGAAGAATACGCCAAGAAAGCCCTTAGATGTTCTCCTCCTTTTTTCTAGAATCTGGAGGTCCTCCTTCTTGGTCACCACCTTAGGGAGCACCAAGGGTATCGAAGCCAAGCCAGAGGCCCAGCCCAACTCGAGTTCGCGTTAGTCTCGGCTTCCAGGACCAACGAGCAGCAAAAAGGACGTCCAAGACACATCCGAACTCTATTTTTGGTGATCCAAATATGGATGGAAAGATAATTTCATAAGCTAACTAATGGCTTTAGTTTAAGGTCTAAATTCCGTTGGAGTAAACGGAAATCATCGAAACAAGTCAGCGCGCAGAATTTGTTAGGGCGCTGTGTTGCCATCTTTAGAGTCGTCGGGCTATGTAACGTGTAGGCCCATAAGATGGACGTGAATGAGGGTGCTTGCACGACCCTTAGACAATATAATTAGTAGCCACCACCTATGTTAGGGTTTGGGTTTTACTTTAGTTCAGTCTGTCCTCAAACAGTCGCCGTTATTGGTTTGTGAAGCCTCACGTTGAGATCTTAATCATACATCTGCAACTGTCACTTCACTTGAGTTGTTTTTATCTTGTTCTTGCTTATGTTCTTCGATTCGCAGCAGGAATTAGCCTTTTTGGTGAGGTCAACCGGATTGTGACACAGTTGATAACCAGAGGAGACATGGTGCTATGGTTGCAGGGTTCGAGTCTTTGTGATCTAAAGCCGGATTGATGTGTCGCTCACCTGACGGAAGATCGGGAACTTCGTCCCCATTAAGTGCTATTCCGAGCTTGAGGTATACTACCAGGTTCTCATCTATCCCCTAGTTCAGGTGTTTTGCTGTTGTCATATACATCTAGACAATTGCCCCACAAAAAATATTTATGTTCATGACTGTTTTCTCCTAGTCTTATTACCTATTGTGCCTCTCGCCGTCGCGCCCCGCACCGTAGCGGGTCCGCGCCGTCGTGGTCGCCCTCGCCATGTCACCAGGTACGTCATTAGGACCTTATATCCCCATCTGTCTTCCCTCCCTGATGTGCGAAACGAAACACCCAAACCCAAACCCGGCCAAATCCTAACAGCAGCACGTGTGCGAAGACGACTATGGCTAATCCTAGGAGAAGCACACGCCAAAAGGATGACGAATCGCCCCGCTCGAACCTCCGTGCCTCCGCGCCCTCCCGGCCACTGACGTTGCTATTTTGCATCTCCGACGCCTTAGGTCTCCACCGCCGCTTACACATGCCAAGCACGCGGAATTAGGACGCTGCTCCGACCTCCGCGTTGCAGCAGATCGCTGATCTCGCCACCTGCAGTCCGCGGAACCTGCAACAGATCGGTGATCATGGCGAGCGGCCCAGCTCCTTAGCGTGAAGCACCAACCCACCACTCCCAAGTCCCAGTTGGGCAGCACAAGCACATCACGCCCGCGAACTCCTGCACCGCACCGCCATTGCCAGGCGTGAGCTCGCTCCTCCGCCCTTGGTAAGCCGGAGGCGAGCTCCCCCGCACCCCTGTGCTCCTTCTCCACGCACGCGCCGCAAGCTCGTGTTGCTGGGACATGGCTGCCGACTGCCGAGCACCGATTATGCTTTGTCCCGTGCTCTGCTTTGCACTATATTTGCACGAGCGTTCCTAGCTTGTTAGCTTGATGACATCAGGATGACATGTCCATGCTTTCTTGCCGTTTTCCAAGGAAAAAAAAGAGGTAATACACTGGAAATACAAGGATCCATACCCTTTAGCATGGACTCGGTCCATGGTTAAGACTGACCGCACTGGCATGCGGTATCCAATCCTGAAGAATCAATGTAGCGCAAAATATCCCGCAGCGGGTGCGCTAAAGACGAGCGGTATCTGGCCGGACGGACATTCATCCGGGGAATCCAGCGGCATAGAGGTCATGCGGGACATGCACATGCACGGGCCCCGCGGCTGTCGTATACGCAGATGGAAGGGAGGCAGGGAATGCATGTGAGGTCAGTGGTGGGTCCCGCTTTTGAACTAACCTAAAAAAATGTTATAGCTCACAAATCAAAATCCCAAATTAAATTCCGATTGCACCATTAAATTTGCTTGAATAAATCCTTCAAAATAAGATGTCACATGAATATATTTAGATAAAGTGACAAGCGGGCCCTACAGTAGATAGAGGATGATATAAAGGATGGATGGGTGCGGAAGAATTGAGTATAGAGAAAAGAATCTTGATGACCAGGCCTTTTAAAGGATAAATTTAGAGGACGAAGAGTGCGGATAGCCTAATGGACCCGGTCCGCAACTAATACAAAAGAATCCTCGAAACGACGTATGAACTAAGCATCGTCTCAGCTAGCCTGAAGCTGATGCAACAGCAGCGCCAAGTCGATGCTCCTAGCCGCGATCCAGGAGTTGCCTTCCTCCACCACCGCAAGAAGAGCACCCGACAGCATCGAAGCGGCGTCGAACACCCTCAGTTCAGCAGTTGAGTCATCTTGCGAACACGAGCAATTTGTTTATGATTCAAACTCTGTTTTTGGAGCAACCTAGAGTTTTCGTTCATGGAGCCCTGATCCCCATGACTATATTAAAACTCTGTTTTTGGAGCAACCTAGAGTTTTCGTTCATGGAGCCCTGATCCCCATGACTATATTAACTTCATGAACTTTGCTTTTTAATTAAATGTCACCGCTTTAATGTCAGTATTTAGTTTCACGTTATTATTATATTATCGTGCGATCCATGTATTTTTATTACAAAAATTAGTGTCCCGTAGCAACGCACGGGCATGCTACCTAGTAGAATAAAAAAAGAGAAATAGGTTATTTTTTTTCCTCCTTGCGTTGGCTTCTAACAAAAGCAAAATTCATTAGCACTTGAGAAAAGATCAGGAATAGGAAGCTTGCATATTTGCTTATATAATAGAAATCAAGTCCAGATTATTTTCTTCTTTAGCATTCACGACTGCATTTTGGATAGCTACTTTTGGAAGCCTAGACATCGTGCTGCTATTTGATCCGAAGACTTGTGTCTTAGATTGTATTGCAAGATATATCTGAAGATTATATTGCGGCACTCTCTGATTGAAAAAAAATAGAAAAAGGTAGCGGGTGCTTAAAAAAAAGAAGAGCCGCACCCAAAAAAAGAGAAAAAAAAGGCAAAGAGGTGAAAAAAAAAAAAAATAAAAGAGCCGCACAAAAAAAGTGAAAGAAAATTTAGAAGTGCTTGCATCCTTTGAGTCCTCAGCTGAGTCGTATTGTTGTTTGCTTGAATTAGTTTTGCTTGAATTAGTTCCAGGACGAATTTAGGCCGGCGACATGGTGTTTGGGACTACTTTTTAATCTTGCAATTTCTAAATTAAATTATTATTATTCCCTGCTACTATATTTAAGTTTTCCAAGCTCCACATATATACTCCAGATCAGTATACAAAAGACCCTTCAATTTTGGTGCCACGCCCTCACAAGTATCACGAACCAGCCTGTTTTGCTTTGGTAAGAACACTTGTAAAAATTTGATAAGGCGTGTGAGAGCGTGGTTCCACCAACACATATAATAGTTTGATAGGGACTTATTTTGATTTCTAACAACATCAAACAACAAGTCTCTATTTAAGTGTGAACTGCAGGAAATCATAGACCAGAAGTTTAATTTGCAAGGATGGAGTGAATGAAGAACAATTAGCCATCACATATAGACTACAATCATCAAGGTATGAAAGGTAAATTTATTATACCATCCTATTCCGGGCTTTATGAAGGAGAAAAATTCATAACAGGGATTTAGTAAAATTCATAACTCCTAAACCGTTTGTCCTAAAATCATTAAATTTTAGTACATGACAGATCAACAAGTTATCTTCAACTTTTGTATACAACTCCTATTTAGAAAACATCATTTTAATTACGAAAACATCTGCACAACAGAAACTACGCCTGCAACCAAACTATACATCTGCACAACAGAAACTAAGCCTGCAGCCAAACTAGTATAATATAAACTACCTAGATATAATTCTACGGCAAATACTTTCTACTAAAGCATGCAAGTTTACAGTTTCTCTGCATAGATCTATTGACAAGGATTCCAAAACATCTTTATTTTCTATTTTATGATTTATCTTCTAAGTACTATGATTTTTCAAACTTTCAGCCGATTAAAACATAAAAGCAAAAAGAAATAGGATATAGAACAAATAATTTGCACGGAGGCCCTTGAGCTTTTCGTGAAACAACCCGTAGTACATCAGACACTATGTAGCACTATTCAAATGAGTTCAGTATTTACATCGGGAACCCTGAAAAGAGTTTCTAATTCGTTTTTACGCTGTTCTTCTTCCTTACGTACACTTCCGTACAGGAGACCGACCGACCGATCGACCGATCGGGTGTCGGGCTGAGACCGACCGATCCCGGGGGCGGCCTGGCCAGCGACAATGGGGCTAGCCGCGCGAGCCCGGGCGGCGGCGGGGTGCAGCCGCACCCGCCTTGACCCAGCCAGCAGCGGCCGTGGCATGGCCGCGAGCACGCATGGGGTCCCGACGGGCGGTCAAGGGGCGACAGCGGCCTCCGAAAATCGCATGGGCCGTGGAGGAGGGTCGTGACCGGGCTTCACAAGTGGGAAAAGAGGATGACGGTGGCTGGCTGGCTGCGAGGCACAAGGAGGCGTAGAGGTAGGGGAACGGCAACTACGGGACCTCTGCTCGGGCGTCCATGGCTGCTCCGAGTGCTCTGTGCATCCCAGCAGAGAAAAAGGAGATGGAAGGTGAGAGCGCGAGCGAGCTGGGTGAGGGAGACGAGATAAGGACGGCGAGGGAGCAGCGCAGCGTGCTCGCACATGGCACAGCGACGCACAGCGCCGCAGCAGGGTAATGGTCAACGAGCACAGCACGAGGACGGCGGAACAGGGCGGGCGACCGAGGCACAGTTAGGGCCCATGTGGGCAAATTTGGCGCCTTGCACCGACGCATCCGAGACGAATTAGAGCCCGGAGCTGTAACGAAATATCTTCATCACGTAACACACTCCAACTTCTGTTAAGGGACCATCGCCATATGCTGGACGGATTAAGAGATAAACATGCCTAAACTTTGGTTTGTCATGCTGTTAACAGGGTTCACGAACTGCGTTCCAACAGTGGCATCCTAGCTCTACTTGGGTGGAGTTTTGGGGGTCCAAACATGCTCCAAAATATTCCTAAACTTTGTAGAGTTCTTCTTCTAGGATGGAACAACAACTTTAGGAAAGATAAGACTACTGTTGTTTAGAAGGTTTAGGAGAACTGATTTTGGCTTTGCTCCAAAACTTCCCGTATGTTGTTTACAAGGGTTCATGAAAACTGATTTTGGCTTTGCTCTAAAAACAAAGTTTGTAGCACACATCTTAAACTCTAACTTTTATTAAAGGTCCAACCCCAGAACTATCAAGAAAACTGAAGTTTTACTTTGGTCAACACAGCATCACGAAAAAGGTTTTTAACTAGGTCTTTTTAGCCATTCTAAGCATTTTCTTCATATATTTCCAAGACGAACCCTTACTAACTTTTGTTCAAGCATTTGTTTAGAGTTGTTTAAGCATGAATGCAAAGGTTGCTTGGTAACACACATGTTGATTTTATTTCAACAAGTGATTTTAACACACATGCATCGCACCATAATCACGATACTCATGGAATGATTTGGCAAGAGGTTAAGCGCCAGAACACCGAGGGTGATACACATACTATCCAGTTTTATACTTTATTTCTTTATTGTATATTTGTATCAGGAACCTGTCCTACTTCTTATTTTTCCCCACATCCTTCCACTTAAAGTTGTCGTGATAGATGATTTTTCCATGTGCCAAAAGATTTAGAGGTGTGATCAGGTGTTGAAGATGTATTTTTTGCAATCTTGCTAAGAATCGTGGATTGGCAAATTGTTTTGGGAACTCTTAGAGGTGCTCTTAGATTTCTAAATATTGATATTTAATTTTTGAAAATTTTAAATGATCTTGACCACACAAGCGCAGATATAAGTTATATAATGCTCGACGTGATCTAAAACACTTACGGAGTTGTTAACTGACAATAAGGAGGATTATTTAATTAATATTATGCTGCTGGAGATTTGACAATACATACATTCATATAAGATTATGAGGACTTCTCTCTCTCTTTCTCTCAGAATTCAGAACACTAGACCGGATCCTTTGAACTTGTCCTTCACGAGGCGATCCATTTCTTCTCCCATCTCCTTGCTCATGTGGTTGGTCCAGTCCCCAACCTTTCCTTTCCTAAACACGGAAGAGCGCGGGAAGAAAAGCTTGCCCCCTGCCGCCTCAACACCTTCTGATGCTTTATTAGCTTGAAAGTTGCGAAGTGAGTCGAGGCTGCAAAAGCTGACAATCTGCTGGGCAACTCCACGGTCATCCTCCTCCTGAGTGAAAGGGACACCGAAGAAGCTTGCAAGCTTCATGGCAACCTCGAGTGTGTCAGACGCCATCTGTTCGTACCTGAGAAACATCACCTCTCGTGGCCTCGCCAAGCTCTCTTTCCAGTACTGAAGGTACTGCTCCCAGAAAGGGCCGAAAGGAGAGCAGCCCTCGCAAAACATGGCGAAGGCATCGTCGATGCCGATGGGGGCCCCTGTGCCGATCTTGTTCTCAAAGTGCCACCTCGAGACGAAAGCATCCTTGGGGTCCCGGCAGAGGTACACCACCCTGCAGCCGAGGGTGGAGACGGCGGGCGGGAGCAGCGATAGAGGTAGGTGGGTGGAGAGCAGCCTCGGCGACGGCAACGTCTCCAGATGGTCAAGGTCTCCACCACCCGTGGAGCTAGCGCCAATGAACGGCACGGCCATCTGTGAGTGGATTTTGTGCAGAGGGTGGTCGCTGAGGCTGTAGCGGGAGCGGTTGAAGATGGTGAAGACGAGCGCCTTGAGCCAGTTGGTTCCGCTCTTCGGGTGCGTCGCCAGGATGATGTCGTCGCTGCGGGGCTTGAAATTGTCTCTGACGGCCATGAATTTTTCTACCATGTGTGATCTCAGCCAGCACTGGTTGTAGAGGGTGAGAGGCGTCATCCATCCTTCCCTTGTGGGAAGTCTAGCTACAAGATCAGCTTCAGTATTGCTACTTTCACTCGGGTCATTAGTGGAGGAGCTCTCTTGGTGAACCTGCGCCATTGCGGATAGGTGCTAGAGTGTAGATTGTCTCGGTCACGGACTCACGGTACTCTTCTTTCTTTGGCTAATGCAATTTTGGGATCTTCACCCATACTATTATTTATATATATAGAGACGGGGATTAGCTGGTGGATGAAAATGTGTACATATATGGGTGGTGGGTGCGGGTGGTTGGGGGTTGGAATGGAATGGGGAGGACGTACGCAGAGTGAAAGCAGGGTCGAACCAAACAACGAACCTTCGCCGGATTCAAATATGGTGAACGATCTGACAACTTTGCTATTTTCTATTTTTGGCAAAAAATAATTTTCACAACTTTGTTTTTCTTGATAGTTTTCTATTTATTGGTTAAAAATATCCGCAACTTTTCCTTTTTTTAAAGTTACAAGGTTATACTCGTAATTTTATGTATAACTTATGGAACAAACTTTAACGTATACAAGTCACTTCAACATACACCTTCAACGTGACAAAATTAAATACGTAAATTTTATGTATAATATTTTGTGGAACAAACTTTTCAACATAATTTCATGAAAGCTACAAAAGCTATACACAAAACTTTTATGTATAACTTGTTTGTATTACTTAGATATATATAACTTGAAGTTAGACGTATAAGTTATATTCAAGAATTTACATATACAAAATGATATCATAACATATTAGTAGAAATATGAAAACTATGTACAAAAATAACCCTATAGTAAAGCTTATAAATATATAACAAAAAAAAAGCAAAAAAATGGTAGAAAACAAAAAATAAAAAGGGAACGTTTGTGCAGGTGAGCCATGCCACCATATGAATCCAACCAGCAAAAGGTTATTCAATACGACTTGTGTGCACAAGTTATTCAATACGACTTGATAAGTTAATACACATAAATTGCTCTTAGAATTGTTTAGAACATATGAAAGTGGGGTCTAGATTTGTTTGTCTTGTCATAGAGAACTCACAGATGCATACAGAATTAAAGAACGGATGCATTGTTCAGAAGTTGTAGCATTTTAAAATAAATGTATTGCATTTTTGCAGTGACGTCTTGGGAGATGGGCGAACGCGTGGGTTGCTAGCCT
Organism: Chrysopogon serrulatus; assembly: GCA_015844335.1. Lineage (NCBI taxonomy): Eukaryota > Viridiplantae > Streptophyta > Magnoliopsida > Poales > Poaceae > Chrysopogon > Chrysopogon serrulatus. The sequence continues at coordinate 111,255 of JADLZL010006721.1, read as the reverse complement.
GATCGTTCGCTGGACTCAGAACGAGTGAATGACTGTGGCATTGGATTATAGGTGAAAGGGGGTGGGATAATGAATAAAATGTAACACGCGCCAGGTCACATAACGCAGGCCGTGTGCGTCTGTGCAGGCTCATGTTCAGGTTCCAGTGACCGTTCCGACAACCAGAGACAAAGAAAACAATGGCACCCTCTTCCTTCCGCCTCTCCTCTAGTTCTTCTCCATTGCCAGAGACTGCATCTTCTCTTCTTCTCTATCTCTGATGGGCTTAGAAGGGATTTTTGGAGGAAGCAAGTTGGCCAAACGGTGGGGATGGCGGGTGGGTGGCTTAGGGCCCTGGCAGCGGTGGCGGAGGTAGCTGGGCCAGGTCGGGGGTTGGGGCGCCATGCCTAGAGCTCATTGCAGCGGGAGGGGCAGGGCAAAAAGGCAGCTACCATGGGCGCTTTACTGTTTGCCCGATGTCCGCAGCTGTGGAGCTTTGAGCTCCAGCGAACCCTAGCATGCCATGGCGGGGTGGTGGTCGGCGGTGGGGCAAGGACTGTAAGGACCATGATGTAGTGGGGGCTGAATTAGGCAACTTTAATCTACTTATCTAACTATGCCCTCTGATTTCATCCCTATCAAAACCTATTCAATAAAGTAAACAATCTAAATATGCAACTATGGTATTGCTAGGTGTGTTGCCATCTCTACCACCAAAGAGTTATGCAACTTAGGTTCCAATCCTATCAACTAAGTTAGGAAAGATAAAGCACACAACCAAGGTAGCAATGTAAATGTGCAAGCTTAAGCGTGGTAGAGATGTAAACTCCCCTCGATGACACTAGTATTTTTATCATGGTACGTATCGAGAAGCACGTAGTTTTCCCCTAGTCCTCGTTGGAGCCTCTCGAAAGGAAGCCCTCGCAAGGGCTAAACTACTGGTCAGGTAACTCTGTCAAAAGCATCGGGTCTTTCCCGTCCACAAGTGGGTCTTCGGTGTGCCTTCTGTCAACCCTATCCCGGATTGCTCCCTGTCGTCTTCACTATCAAAAAACGCCACGTGTCTTTTCCCTCCGGTACATGGTGGCAGCTACACCACAAACACAGTTGGTATGGCCTCACAAGGCTACAAGCCCCTCTGATGTGCGATAATAGTGCGCATAAGCACCGAATAGTAAGATGTATGCAAATCTCACTAAACACTAGGCCTAAACCTAGAGCAAGCGCATAAGTGATCGTCTAACTAGCCTAAACACTTTGCAAATCACCTACACTAATCACTTAATTTTCCCTAAGCACTTTTGTGGCTAGAGAAACTAAAATGAGCCTCAACTCATACAAGTCTATCGATGGTTCTTAATGCCTATTTTATATCATCAATTATTGCATGAATTAACATGAAAATAATCATAAAGCATAGTTGTAGGGTTTGATTCTAACGAGTTCCACGAGTTGTGTTGTTCTTGATCATTTTGCAGGTATATCTAATTTTGCACAGAATAAAAGTATCTCAAATAATAATTTAGAGTGCATCATTGTGAAGAGCTCATCGAGACGATCGAAACGGATATATGGTTTGCCCTATTTGGAGTCCGGAGTCAAAAGATATCAATTCTACACGGAAACCAACACTAGAAGACTCTAGAAGACACGTGAAGGCGACCCACCAAAGGTGGGGCCCACCTGTCACAGGGTGGGGCCGCCCGGCGCCACCTCGGGGCCGGCCGGTGCCCTCCGGAGCCCATTCGGGGCTTGCTTCGACGGACGGCCTCCTACCGCCTTAGGGTTTGCATCTCCACCGTTGCCTAAGTCAGTTTGATCCAACGGCGCACGTTCATCCCACCGGGCTATAAATAAAGAGGCAGACCCCCTCCCTGAGGGCACCACATTATTATAGAGATGTAGAGGCATCCCTCGAATAGATGACCTCTCACCTCTAGAGAATTAGGGCTAGATTTTCCAATGTAGTAGATTAGTTCTAGTCGGAAGTTAGGGAGAGCGGAGCTGCGCCCCGGTTCTGGAAGAGTCTTCAGAGTCATGGTATGTCTTTGTATTTATTCTTTGTAAGACTTATACTTTAATATATTTATCTTCTCTATTTACTTTATGTCTTTCATATTATGTTTAGTATAGTTGCTATATCTTGGCATGGGATCTCCGCTCGTATTGAGTGCTCTGGTTATCATATGTGATTAGAGTAGTAATCTTTAGGGTAGACGTGGTGTCTAGGCTAGGGTTTACCTGAGGTTGCGCTCAATCCCACGGTTAGTTGTGGTAGACCCAGAGATGACAGCTCTGTCCGGTCTTCGTATTCCACCACGTTTGGGTTGATGTTTTGTAAAGCTTTTGGCAGCCTTCCCTAACTACCTTGTTTCCAGTCTTATTCGAGAGTTGGAAAGGTACTGCTGCTCCAAAGTGCTATTGTGTGATTGCTATATCTACCATGAATCAGTTATTATATAACCCTAGTAATAGAGAAGTATTTAAGAACCTTGAATTCTCCCGTTGTCCTCTCACTTTAGCTATCTACTCTCTTATCATAGAATTCTCCTGTGTGTCTGTGTTATATATGCATAATTCCTATTATCTATTATTTACCCCTACTATAGTCTAGTTGGTGTATTAAGTTAGTAGATACATGATGGTGAACTATCAATATCTTTATCCATTGTTTTTCAGTGGTAAAATATAAATAACGATACCTGGAATACTCCCCGTAAAATGCTATAATGGTTTTTAAATGGCGTTTGCGAATCCTTCATATTTTAGTTGTGCATAAGAAATACCAACAAGCATTTTTGGCGCCGTTGTCGGGAAAACAATTGGCGTAAAGATTTTGATAATGATCTTGATATATGCTAATCTAGTCTGCCACTAGCTTTAGTAGGATTACCCCTGTCTTGTTGAGTTGTGGAATAAACAGGATATCATCCGTTTCAACCTTCTGGCGAAATTCCACAAGAACAAGACATGAGAGATTTTGAAGAACGCAGGGTGCCCGAACATTCATGATCCATCAACAATGAAGCCCTGCCATCTCACAGGTATGTATAAACATTTACATATATTATTCTAACCATATGTAGATTGAAAAAGAAAAGTCATCATCACATAAATTCAAAGTTCATCACATGTGATGAATAAAGACAACTGCGCTAATCACAAATACCATTGTGATTCATGGTAAGTATGATCAAGAAAGGTGAGAAAGTCTTGCTCATAGACTTTAAATTTGATGAGTAGTTATTCTGTTGCATTCTATTGCATATTTACTTTGAATAATCCATGTATCTACTCCATCTCATATCAAATCCATAACTAGTTCCTTGCACACATGCATGTTACTTACATCTCTACTTAAAAATAAAAAACATTCTCACCATACATGATCATACTTTTATCTCTTTGAGTAAATCTCTATGTGCTCCCATGCTACCTTTATTTGCTATAGTGAATTTTAGTTTGGAAGTACTCGACATACTTTCATAGCCTTTTAAATTGAGCGTGGTGCTTAGGTTAAAATGTCTTCCTTAACTAAAATTAGACATGGAGTTTGGGTTAGTTATTGAACTAGAAATTGTTGTAGTAGACATTGGATATTTTATTGGACTAACCCCTGCAGAAAACTTTTAAATTCAATTCGGGTAAGTCAAGAGATGAACTCAGATCGAGATGAATCGAGGCGTGTGATAAAGTCCAATAACTTTATATAAAAGGAAGCACAACTCATTCTCTATAGAAGAACTGTAAGTATCAAAATTTATTCACTTAATCTTTTGTTGCAAGTTACTTTTGCCTTTAACCATATAAAAGTGCAGCTACCAACAAAAATTGTTAGAAGAAATCTATGCTAAAGTAATCCTAAAAGCACATCCTTTCATTAGCATAGATGAAATTCGCATAAATTATACGGACCATAACCCACATTCTAAACTTGTTGCAATCCTTCGGTATGTGTCCACTAACATTTATGCAGAAAAAAAGAATAAATGTCTGATCATGGTTCAAAACGAAAAAGAAGAAGAACAAGTGTATAGAAAGAACTAAGATTGTAAGAAATTAATGAAAGAACACTTCAACACCTTCTACACTTTACCATGATAGTGGACCAATCCCTCTACAACACATAAGGTATGTCTACCCAAACCTCATACAACTTTAAACTATATTTAATATTTTATACTATGTTGCTAATTGTCTTGGTTACCCCGACCTTATGTCATGTTAAAACGTAAAACAAATAAAATACTCTTTTGGTTCACCTACACATTCTTGGTTCTATTTGAATAAATATCTTTAGTCTGTTGAACTTCCTTACTCTATTATAAGTATGCTTCAGAATATTATTTAAATATTATAACATCAAAGTATATTTGTATAAGAATTTGGTTGTATATACTGACTATCCTCTCCTGTATAAAAATGTTTAAATCATATTAGGAGACTTCATAGAATCAAATCAAGGTTAGAGGTATTCTTTAAAATTATATTTTCGCCTTAACCGTGTTTGGAAAATTTAAAATAATGGTGAATCATTTAAAACATGAGCTACAAATTAATCTTTAACTCCTTGGCAAACACTATCCATACTTTACATAAACAGTATATTCCTTCGGGTATGTGTTGTCTACTAATCCCTTGCAGAGAAGAAAATAATAAGAGAAGCAGAAGACTAGAAGAGTGAGAAAGGAGTACAACATGTGAGACAAGATGCTTAAGATGCAAACAGACCATTGAAATCCATCTATCCTTTACCACATGGTTTCATCATGCTTCAGTAATAAAGGTAACTGGTCATCATTTCCTCTTGATCTTGGAGTACACATTATATCACCATTCTTTTTATCTCAATCGTAACCAAATAAGCTCAAATATGATATATCTTATTTTTAGAAGATGAAAGTTATGGTATTAATCTTGATAACTGATAAAGATGAATAATCCTTTCATAGGTTAAGCAACTCTACTCTTTTATCTAGTAAGCTTAAATGCCATATTTATACTTTTGATATTCTCACCTAAGATGTAAATGAACAATATGAAAAGACATAAATCTTATTGTGTCTAAGGTTAGAGAATAAATAAATTTCTGGTTCTATTGGTGTTTCCCACCAATAGAGCCCATGCACTTGATCTCTACCTTGTCTTTATGAGCAGAACACACTTCAAGCAAAGTGTGTGGAGATTCCTCAAATTTTACAAGTGGAAGTTCTAAACCAATAACAATGATGCACATAAGATTGGCTTTAAGATGATAATATAAAGAAAAGAAGAAGGTGACACCACCATTGGAAGCGCCACTAGTGGAGACACCACCTCAATCCTTATCCTTAGGAGCAAACTAAAGTATTTGATCAATGAACCACTGTAAGGAGGAGTCCAGTTCGAAGGACTCAAAACATCGAACCCTCGCCGTAAGGTAACATCGGTAGTTATCCATATTTACTTTCTTATATTGCATGGTTTATTTTCTTTTTAGCATGTTTATATTTCTGCACTATCACTGCATCAAAAAAAATAAATAGATGAATATTCATTTATTTTGCATTATAAAAAAGCCCCACGTGAAACTCTTGTGGTATAAAAACTATAGGAGTGCTCACCGTGGTGGCCTACAAAATAAAAAATATATATCATGCGTGTGTACTTTCTCGCATATAAACCCATAAAATCCAAAAATATTAACTGAGCATTCTGCTGTAATACTGCTATCTTAAAAATACTTTAAAACCTCCACAACACCCAATCCTTTAAAAATGGCTAATCATTAACTTTTTATCCTAATACCATTCCACGAGTTTTGATGTTTTGTGAGAGCTTTCTGCAAGATGACTCCAAGAGCCAGCTCACTTAGGTACCTTCATCCTTATCACTTGAAGAACATCTTTCTGATACACAGCTAACCCCTATGTGATGTAAGTAACTTCATGGGTGATGAGATTGAAGTATTCCTAGCAACACTTGCTCTTATAAGCATGAGCTCCTCTCCGTGAGGACCACTCAGGCTTCAACGCTCAACTACGACAACATCCAGCTTGAGGGAGAGCATCCCCTAGTTATCAGGTAAGTATATCTATGCGATTATTGAGTCTGTCTTATAGTTATAAAATACCAAAAATATATGGGCACATAAAGGTCCATATTTGTAGAGTCTTTAGTAAAATAAAAAGATGAATAACAATCAAAACCAAATAAATATACTCTAGCTATTTATTAAGGTGTGATCATATAGTGTGTTTACAGTTGTGTCTAGTTGTTAAGAGTCAAATAAAAACTGAGGAACAATAAAATTTTGTCTTGAAAATGATGAATAGCTACTCTATTGTAATTTCTTTCCAGTACTTACTTTCAAGCACGAGTTCTTTTAATTAATAATAATGTCTTATAATGAAATTAAATGCATGGGTAGCAAATGCTTGATCTAAGGTCTAAGTAATTGGTGGGTATGATGTGATGATCCGAGCTACTGTTATCTTGTTCTAAACAACACTAGAGTTCTGGAGATTTACCAATATTAATATGACTAATAATTGCATTGAGTTAAATTAAAGTTTGTTGACCCTATGCGAAAGTTATCATGCTATTGAATTGAGATCACTTACACATTCCATTCATTTTTCGCATAAATGCTCATAACTATCTGTTGCTATCCTCTCAAAAGTTTGTTGGAAGACATGTGGCTATGCAAAAGTATCCGAGGAAATAAAAAGGGATAAGTGTCCGAAATCTCAAAAGATAGATCCTGAGGAAATAAAAAGGGACAAGTGTCCGGAACCTCAAAAAAATGAATATCAGAAAAAAAATGGGCATGTGCCCGATAGTAGAATTAGCCTCATAGCCATGTGTCTCTAATAAACAGAAGAGAGTGATAAATTAAAAAAAACCGACCGACTCCATTTTCCATACACATGCACTTCTCGATTCAACGGTGTGATTAACTTTCTCTATGGATCCTTTGTTTAATTTGACAACAATATATTTCTAAGCTTTTAAAAAAAGTCATGAAAACTCTGAATTAAAAGGTGAAGTGAAAGAACTAGAGACATAGTACTTGATTTGATCGTTCTATCTTTCAGTTATTCAAGATCCAAGGTAAGAACAATAAGCCCCATGATGAATAATATGATATATTTGTTCTAAATTCAAAGGAGAATTTTTGTTTGAAGGTATGTGTACTTGTTGGAAGTGAAAACATTACAGCAACTCCTGATCCATTATTGAGTTTGGCTTTGCTAAGGGACTAGCAAAGGTTAAGCTTGGGGAAACTTGTTGATGGTCTTTAATGCCTATTTTATATCATCAATTATTTTATAAATTAACATGAAAAGAATCATAAAGCATAGTTGTAGGGTTTGATTCTAACGAGTTCCATAAGTTGTGTTGTTCTTGATCGTTTTGCAGGTATATCCAATTTTGCATAGAATAAAAGTATCTCAAATGATAATTTGGAGTGCATCATTATGAAGAGCTCATCAAGACGATCGAAACGGACATATGGTTTGCCCTATTTGGAGTCCGGAGTCAAAAAATATCAATTCTACATCGAAACCAACACTAGAAGACTCTAGAAGACACGTGAAGGTGACCCACCGAAGGCGGGGCCCACCTGTTTGGAGCCCCGGTTCTAGAAGAGTCTTCAGAGTCTTTGTATTTATTCTTTGTAAGACTTATACTTTAATATATTTATCTTCTCTATTTACTTTATGCCTTTCATATTATGTTTAGTATAGTTGTTATATCTTGGCATGGGATCTCCGCTCGTATTGAGTGCTCTGGTTATCATATGTGATTAGAGTAGTAATCTTTAGGGTAGACGTGGTGTCTAGGCTAGGGTTTACCTGAGGTTGAGCTCAATCCCACGGTTAGTTATGGTAGCCCCCCAGCAGGTGACGCCTGCTGTCTTCGTATTCCACCACGTTCGGGTTGATGTTTCGTAGAGCTTTTGGCAGCCTTCCCCAATTACCTTCTTTCCAGTCTTATTCGAGAGTTGGAATGGTACTGCTGCTCTAAAGTGCTATTGTGTGATTGCTATATTACCATAAATCGGTTATTATAGAACCCTAGTAATAGATAAGTATTTAAGAACCTTGAATTCTCCCGTTGTCCTCTCACTTTAGCTATCTACTCTCTTATCATAGAATTCTCCCATTGTGTCCGTGTCATATATGCATAATTCCTATTATCTATCATTTACCCCTACTATAGTCTAGTTGGTGTATTAAGTTAGTAGATACATGATGGTGAACTATCAATGTCTTTATCCATTGTTTTCCAGTGGTAAAATATAAATAACGATACCTGCAATACTCCCAGTAAAATGCTACAATGGTTTTCTGTGCGCTTGCAGAATCCTTCATATTTTAGTTGTGCATAAGAAATACCAACAAAGTCTTCTGTGAGCTCCAACCCTACTCAAATGGCCGGCCAAGGGAGTACATGTAGCCTCAACCCCAAATGTAGCCATTGAGAACAAGTTCATATATAGCTTTGAGTACTCATCCAACATGTTCGATGGGCAGTCATCGGACAAATGACATCATTGTCCGTTCCCAATGTTCCAACTAGCCATTGGCTACCATTAGGCTTCACATCGGAGTATGTTAATTGTCACATGAGGATAGGTGTTTGGCTATGCTGTTGGAGTATGTAAATTGTCACATAAGATTGTTGGAAGACCAATACTTGGTGGCCTAGTTGCCTAGCTCTGGTTAATATTCATATATGTGTATGATCATCAACTATTCTTTGCATAATTGTATTAAGATATGAAACTCCATATTAGATTATTCTTATTCTTTATTCTTTCACCTTTTTGCCTTAGATATGCTCAAGTTTGTGTGTCCACTATCATGAAATCATTGTCTATCCCTATATTGATCATTAATTGGTCTATAATGTATTCATGTTATCTACCTTATATCAATTCCAATCTTACCAAGAGCCTTTCTTTGGGAAAATATAAATAGTGATACCCTGAATACTTATAGAGAAATGCTACAGCAGTAACTTTGTGGGCTTGTGGAAACTTCTTTAATTGTAAAGAATTATCTAGGCACGTTATCTAAACATTGCTACTAGGGATACATTCATGGTAGAAATGCTACATGCATTTTTTTGACGCCAATGCCTAGAGTGTATACTTATTAGCAAGGTTAAGATAACACCACTATGTATTTCTGGCACTATTATTAAGATGGATTCATCTGTTCTTAGTAATAGTGTCAAAAATATCAACAATTTCTAGAGATGTCTCAAAAGCAACTTTAGGCAATATCTGCCAAGGTACAAGTTGTAGAAAGGGTGCTGATAGGCCGACACTTCCTCCGTCTTCTTCCCTTACTCTCCATCTCATTATTTTATATTTACAAGGATAGATCCTAAAGTGGAGGACTATTCTTCTCCTGAATGCAATGCCTTTTGGTGGAGGTAAGGGGTTCATTTATAGAAGTCACCAAGCAACCTATGGGCCCCTGAATCTATGGTAACACTCCATCTGGAGGCTCGATTCGAACCAACCTTGATCCACGGTGGAGATAGACTCAAAGGCGACGGAAAGCGCCTTACGAAGTAGGGGCTGAGTTGTGGACCCCATAGGCTGGCCAGCCTACAGGTGGGGCCGATCTGTCTCCACCTAAGTCCATTTTACTCGTTTCTTTATGGTTTGGCTTATTTGATGGTTCTAAGGCACAATAACTTGTTTTATCGTGGTTGATCGTGATTTGCTCTGATGATTAGGCCCATATTGCCTTTTCCTGGATAAATCCTCTTGGATTCATAGATTTACCAAAACTGTTGAAATTCATTAGTTGAACCCCTACACCTGTGTTTGGTGATTCATTTTAAGCATTTATGTAGGGTATGTTGATGATTTATGATTGACCTTGAGTATCGTCAATAGTGTGCTATTACTCATAACTCCTATCTTATCACTTACCCCCACTTTAGTAGATACATCCTTATTACTTATCAATACTCTTAAATAATTGCTTCCCTGAGGATGAATACTATACTCTAGAATACTCCCAGGTGAAATGCTATAACAATATTTTGTTCACTTGCGAAATTATCTACTTGGGCACAAGAAATATGAACAAGGTGCTGCTACTCCTGCTGGTGGCTCTGGCTGAGGTACAATGGGATTCTCAGCGGGTGTAAGCTTGAGCGGCTAATGCTTCCCATCCATCTAAAAAAGCATCTATGCGACATTCTCAATGATGTCCATGATATGTAGGGTGCTAGGCCACAACTCTTCTGAGAGGTATAAGAGATATCCTTAATTTCTTCCCAAATAAAACTAAAGACACTGAACATAGAACCACTCTCTTTCATCCTAGCAATTAAGTTTCTCATGTAACTTACCATATATGCAATGCACGTTGCTTCCAATTGTTTGATGAATTGTCCTTATTGAATATCCTGTTGAGAGTGGAGTAGTAAGTGATGAGGACATCACTCCTTTGGATACAACTACTGATCCTTCTACTATACCGCAAGGGCCAATGACCCGAGCTCGAATGCGACAACTAAAATTACAGGTGAGTTCGTTTTTAAGTGATCCGTTTCATACTTTTGAGAATAGATTGCTACCTAATGATGTTATATTGCTTAGGAACAGTAGAGAGGGTCATGAGGAACTTCAAGGAAGGTGTGGAGGCGAGGAAGACCAGCTAGGACGTGCAACACAAGCCGGAGGTCCTGTCCAACATGATTTCGAGTCTACCTTGGCCTCCAGGAGCAGTCTGTCTTAATGTCAGCGCCACGGACGCATACGGACTCCGTTTTTGATGGTTCAGCTATGGTTGGAAAGATAATTTGATAAGGAAGCCAATGCAACTGGTCTCACATCAAAATTCCTTCGGGATCAACGGGAATTGTCGAAATAAGTCAGCGTCCAGAATCTATCCAGGTGCTGCGTCACCTTTATTTGGTCCGTTGGGCCGTGTATCGTCTTGAGCCCATTAGGGGGGCGCGTCCAGGGTAGGCGACGACCCTAATACCTTTATATTCATTAGTCACCGCCGTCGTTAGGTTTTGGGGGTTTTGCTTAGATTATTCTGTCCATTGACAGTCGCGTTCATCGGTTTGTGGAACCCCAACTTGAGAACTTAATTATTCATCTGCAGTTTGTCCCAACTTTCTGAGCTGCGCTCTTTCGAGTTCTTGCTTGTGTTCTTCGTTTCGCAGGCACGGATTAGCCTTCTTGGCGAGGTCAACCGGTTGGTGACACGGTTGATAACCTGAGGAATCGTGGTGCTAAGGTTGCAGGGTTTGGGTCTTTTGATCTGAAGCCGGATCGGTGTGTCGCGTTCCACTCAAAACGAGAGTTATCCAGGACCTAACGGAAGATCGGGAATCACGTCCCCATCAGTAAGTGTACAATGCTGCAACTTTCCCAAAGTTACCTTGATTTGCACGAGGATACACTAACTTGGTTATGGCACAAGGAAGAACTGCCTCATCTCATAGGTGATAGAAAAAAAAATTACTACTTTTAGTTCCTGTTTCGAGGTGCCTCTAGAAATATGATTAATTTCTAGAGGTGGCTTGAGAACCGCCTCTATAAATTATTAATTTCTAGATGCGAAAAAGAAGAGCTAGCTGTGGCTGCCACTTCTACAGAGGCTTTTAATAGATTTCTGTAGTAGTGTTTCCTTATTATTCTATTTCTGACCCGGATTTCCCAAACTTGGTCTGGTTTGTGCAGAAAAATAGAGACAGAAGCGACAATGGGATTTTCCCGACATTTTGCATCTCTATCAAATTACGTAGAAGACATCACTTGTCATGAAACATAGTCTGACAGGACCTCAGAAAAACTAATATTGGATAGTTGGGTGAAAGGTTTATATTTTATTTTGAAAAAAGTAGAAAAAAAATACGCTCGCTATCACTGGATTATATAGCCAATTAGGAGATGCCAACGTGGATATGGGTGGTTAATTTCACACATCAATCTTGTGGTCGACGTGCAGATCACGTAAATCGCGGCCTGCCAACATTATCTTAATATATGTCATTTTTTGCCTTAAAAAACACACCCGCGAACCACGAGGTATATATTATATTATTTTTATTTTAAAAAACAGTACGGAATCATATCTAAATGATGTGCCGCGAACCACGAGGTACATATTATAATTTTTAAAAACAGTGCCGGATTATATCTTAATAATGTATTTAAGCCTATCATTGTCAATTGTCATACGTACGTCTACTATTGTCCAGGTGTAGCACCCTCGCTGACAGTATGCTCATTGGAGCATTAATCTGGGCCCTTGCCAGAAGCTAAACTCAAGTCTGCTCCTCCGTATGATCTCTCATTGGCGAGCCAGCAGAACAAGACCTCAAGTGCAGGTAGTTTGATGTGAACATACCATGGCTCATCTGCCGGCTATATATTTGTATTGAACAATGATATGATTTAGATGCTACTCAACTCAGATATGTGTACCCTCAATTGCTGCTAGCCAGTTGTTTGATGTTAATTAGTCCATTATTAGTGGTATCATGTGCTTAATCTATTTCCCTGATGTTGTTTCCCTTTAGGTTGTCGAGAATTTATCAGATATTCAGAGTGTTGATTCGCATGTTACTTCCATCTTCCATACGACTGCTAAGACTGACTCCAACAAACGATACCTATACACGACACCCATTCACGGAACTAGGTCACCTACAGGAAAGGGTCACACACCCAAATATCACCGCTCTCCAACAGCGAAGCCGAGCCCCATCCCTCTCTGCGCCCCACCTCCCTCTTCTCTCTCTCTACCCCGGCGTCCCCCGGGCGCCGCCCTCTCTCCCCTCCCTCCCTCCCTCTGGTACCCGTGGCGGCCGGGCGAGATCCTGGGCAAAGAGACGGCGGCCGGCGAGATCCGCGCGGGAGGCGGCGGCGGCGGCGAGATCCACGCGCGAGGAGGCGGCCGCCAGCGAGATCCGCTGCGGGGGGCCCGGCGAGATTCGGGCGGCCTCGGTCCTTCTCCTGGGTGGGTCCCGCGCCTCCTCCTCGGCCGTGCCGGGCGGCGGCGGGTGAAGTCAGGCCCGCGGGCCGGGTCCCCGAGGCGGACCGGGCTTCCTCGCCGCCGCCACCGGGCCGCAGGTCGGCACGCCGCCATCGCGGTGTCCTCCACCACCTCCTCGTCCCCTACGCCGCCACGCCAACACCGAGCGCCGCCTCCGTCGAGCAGAGAATGGGTCGAGGAGAGAGAGCAACGCATTTGTGCGTCTCGTTCGGGCTCAGACCCAAAATGCGTCCGGTGTTTGGGTCACCCGTTGGAGCGTGATTTTGGAACGCAAAAACACTGTGCACGACGTATTTTTGCGTTTGGGTTGCTTGTTGGAGTCAGTCTAATGAAATGGACCTGATGTTGGTCAAGTAAAGTTGCCATTGAGGCATGTTGGAGTGTTCTCTGGTGCCATTTTGCTTTCCTCCCGTTGCAATGTACCAGCACTTTTTTTAGTGTAATTTTTAAAAATAGTATGGGATTATATCTAAATAATGTATGTAATTAGCCTACAAACCATTGACTCAATATGGTCCTGCCAAAGTAAGATTTAACCGAGAGTTCATTTGAATATTTGTCCTTCTATTTTATATTCGACTGATTTTGATCGTCGTCTAGTGGGGCCTGGGAATTAAATAATTAACTACTTTTGAGTCTGAATTTGTAATTTCTTGACAACGATTATAGAGACAGCCGAATAACTGCCTCTACAAATTAGATCTCTTATATTTGTAGACTGATCGAGGGAGTACGTGATATTAGTCAGCACCTATACGGCAATCACGTCCAATCTGGTTATATTTAATTTGTTGAAGCTTATCCTCAAATTATATTTGGTAGGTGTGAAGCTTGTCCTCAAATTAAACTTAATAGGTCTCAAGTCCATAGAGCTCGTATTACCTCCATGACACATCATCCAATAACTTGGCATGTCTAGATACAAGTTACTCTAACAACTTGTAAACTGCTCAAATATATATAACTTAACAAATTGATGTATATATAGCCTAAACATTGCTAATATGGTAATAGAACTTTGTTGAGGTAACTTTAAATAACTATGAACTACTCCCTCCGTCCACAAATAAATGCACCTCTCCCTTTTTGATGAGTCAAGTTTTTTCAAAATTTGACTAGAAATATATCAAATAATATCAACATTTATGTATACAAATAAGTGTATTATAAAAAGTATATTTCATGCTCAACCTAAGGATACATATTGCATATGATAAATATTAGTATATTTTTATATATATTTAGTCAAATTTATAAAAATTTGACTTCTTGAGAAACGAGAAGTGCAGTTATTTATGGACGGAGGGAGTATACTGAACTATTTATTCAATTAGATCGGATGGCTATAGTTATCTATTAGCTCCAAGGAGGTAAATCCTCTCCGGCGCGGCAGGGCCGACGTTCCCCCACTGCGCAGTGCGCACCCTCCTTTTGATTCTCTCAGGGAGCAGCCCAGAGTATGACTCCGATGAGGTCGACTGCTATGCCCCATCCCATCTCTGCTTCCACATCAATGATGACATCCCGAGCGACGACAACGGTGACAAACTTGGCAACGGTGCCCCTGAGCTTACGCCACCGGACCTCAGTCCCCGCAGCCACGCGGCCTATCCCTTCGCGGGAAGACAGCCCACCTGCAGGCTCAGTAGGTGGACTTCCAAGGATGCCCAAGCAGAGCTTGAGCGCCAGAGGCCCAGGCTTGCACAACAGCACTATATTGCTGTCTTTATTTATATTGCTGTTTTCATATCGATTGCAGATGAACGAACTTTATGCAGAGTGGAGGATTAGTTGACAGTGGGTCGAGATCTAAACCAAACCCGCACTAATTCAAAGCATGTATATGTGAAAGTCAAATCCAAACCAAATTAGACCTTGACTTCAATTATCCACACCAAACCAAACTACTTGTACGCTCAACCCATTAAAATACATTTTCAACCCACTAATTCACTGGCACCTCAGGTTATTGTTTATATTTAGCCATAAGCAAAAGCAAAAAATAAATAGATAGAATAAAAACTCATTGTTAACTCTATTATTGAAACTAAATCAACCCACTTTAATAGGGGGCAAACCAAACCAGCCCAACAGTCTTCTTAGCCTGTTTCATCCCAAACCAATACAGCCTAAAAGCAAAATCAAACCAAAAAATCGGGCTTAACCCAAACTATTGTCAGGTTTATTAGTGATACACTATGTGCCCTTTCTCGAGGACCAGATCACCGGGCTCGTGTTTTCAACAGGAGCCTCATCCATGGTTTCTATTTTCGAACGACTTCTATTGAGAGTGCCTTGAATACACAAAATTTAGGGGTTGCAATTAAGGGTGCTGATAGTTCTGCAAATATGGAGTGGTATGGTGTCATTAAAAAGATATTGACACTTGATTTCCCTGGTAAAAAGAAGTTATGCTATTTTAGTGTGATTGGTATGACGTACCTGCACTTAGTAAGAATCAGAGCAGAGGGTACCGTAGGGATCAATATGGGATTATAGATATCGATACAACTTGTTTTCGATATCTAAATGATCCTTACATCCTGGGAACTCAAGCTGAGCAGGTTTTTTATGTGAAAGGTCTAAAAAATGTAACACCCTAAATTTTGCTCATTTTGAAAAAGATATCAATTGGTTCAATTTGGCATATTTGTGTTCATACAAACATAGAGAAATAATATTTTTTTCAGTAAACTAAAATTTATTGTATGGTTTAGCGACATGTTTGACATACATGCTGTTGCATTTGTTTTATTGTGATGTGCGGCTTTGAACAAAACTCAAAACTGAATTCAAATGCTTTTGCAAATAGGTTTTCAAATGGCTTTGAAATAAACAAGGAAAACAAAAGAAAATAAAATAAAAAGGAAAAGAAAACTCTCCGTCACTCTTTTTGGCCCGAAGGCCGTAGCAGCCCAGGCCATGCGGACTCGGCCGAGCGGAAGCCTCCGCTGCCAATCCTGAATCATACGGGAATAATATCTCCACGTAACCCACAGTCAAAAAGTTCCGAGGACCCAATCGTGCATCCGTTTCCCTATTCGCGCCGCTGCCTTGATTGCCCTAGCTCCAGGCCGCTTGCACGCTTGAGACCTCGCCGAGATTGGATAGCCGCTCGCCGCCACGGCAACTGCCGATTGCCGCTTGCTGACCCAGGGACCCTCCTACGTCGTCGAGAGACTGTCTGCGTGAAGATCCCAGAAAACCAACCTCGCAGAGCATGCGGCCCCTGCCGTCCGCTGGAGAAAGTGGATCACGATGAGCCGCACTGCGACACCGCCCTGCTGAAAGTTGTCCACGGAAATACGAGACGGGAGTTCGATCGTCAACCAAGTGAGGAAGCTGAGACGGCTTGGAGTTCTAACCACGTGCTGCCGACGATCTCATAAGCTTCCCTCATTGCGGCCGGCGCTGATCCATCATCCGCACCCGCGAAAGCGTGCACAGCGACAGCGAAGTGAGGCCACTCTCCTAACCGTTCCCTCCTGTTCTCTACCCCTGTCACAAAAGCCCGCCTATCAATCTTCACAAGCCAGCAAATCCGTGCATGCCTGTACGTATCCACATACATGCAAGCACAGTGCAGCGTCCGTTCATTATTTAATTAATAATTGATATAATTTGCTTAGCTTGAGCAGAGCACGTACCTATACTAAACTTGTATTGATGCTCTCACATGTTACATTGTTTATTTGCAAGTTAATGTTTAATTGGCTTAATGGATAGCAAAATATTTATAAATAATTTATGGCTACTCTTAACTCATTTTTAAACCAAAGTATATAAATTGACTAATCTAAAATTGGTTTCCTTCATAGGATTTTGGTTAATTAAAACAAATCAAGCGTGTGTAGTCTTTGTTTTTGGTTTATACAAAATAAATCTTTCAAATGTAGCTCTAATTAGTGTACCTTTCATGTCTGTGTGTTCGTAGTGACTAATAGATTAGTTTTTTAAACCTCTTTATATGATTGGTGTACTGTTCTAATATAGTTATGTTTGTATATTATGCATGTCTCCATTTGGATGCTCGTGTGGTGTTCTATGATCATGTCCAGTCGTGAGTTTTGCGTGCTGATCAAGAAATGATCTTTTTCTACAAATCATAAGAAAGATCTCAGTTAAGGCAAGTATAGTATGGGATTTCCTTGTTGTCCTATTCACGTTGTCCTATTCACTTAACACTTAAGTATCATATATGCATGTGTCTACCTTGATAACCATAGGAATCTTTCCTAGCAATTGATACTTGTTCACCATGATACCTACGAGTGATTGCATTTGGGTAGTATGTGCTAGCGCTCAAAGAATAATCCATGATCTTGGAACCTGACTAATGGATTATGCAATTAAACTCTAAAACATGCTTTTTAGCAACAATGGACCAAGAAGCTGAAGCATAGTTTTGTGATGCTCTAGATTTCTCTCCCTAAGGACTTATCTATAAGTAGATTCCCCTAGGACTTATAGTACAACCATAAGGGTTATATGACTCTAGCTTTAGTCAAGTATGAGGACATTTTTTAGCTTGATAGAGATTACTGAAAGACGCAAGAGGGGCTCTGATCTGTATGGTCTTATAGCCTGCCAAGAGGGTGCACTTTGGTTTTTTTTTGTCTCTTGTTAGTCACCTCTTGGGGGAGAAGTTTACGCTTATTGATGGAAAAACCTAGCGGCCCTAACTTGTTAGACGAACTTTTGAAATACTTCGTAGTGAACCCTGTCGATCTTCCTTGGAAGTGGGTCAAGAGACTCACGACCTTGGGCGAAAGGGTAAAATCATAACTTATGGTGAAAGTATACAACCTCTGCAGAGTGTTAAAAACTATTATAACAGTCGTGCTCACGGTCAAGTGTGGCCTGGGCTCCTTACTAAATAGAGGATCATTGATGACACTGATGATATTAATAATGATACTTGATGATTATTATCTTTGCTATACGTTATTCTTGTTTACATGATGATGTGGTTATTTGGGGTTTAATATGATCATACGGACCCAGTGAGGGCACAAAGCACTGCTAGCCAACGCTTCCACCCCTGATTAACCTACCAAGGATGGCCCACAAGGCCTTGACCTGCTATCGAGCCCCTAGAAGGCGTGGCTATCCGACGATTAGATAGCCCCGAGCGCGAGGCAGCTCTCCTGTCTAGGCACTCTCGACTGCTCGACCCACGGTGCCACAACCAGTGCCAGCAACTCCCAAATGAGTCGGCTGGGTCCCCCGCCTAGGCCCTTCTCTAAGGCAGCCTGAGTCAGGCTTACACCTTGGCTCTAGCGTCCAAGCAGCTCTCCTGGCTCGGGAGCCAGACTCCCAGGAGGGCACTGAGTCCTCATCGGCGGAAGGCCAGAACCCGCCGCGATCAATGAAACCACCGACGGGAAGAGAAAAAAGGAGGACTCAACCCCTCATCGCCATTGCCGCTCGAGTGATGAGGCCACGAGGGGCTCAAAGACACCTGTTCAGTTCCTAACAAGTCACTCTACTGTGTTAATGCTCCATACCTATGTACCACAAACCAACAAACATGTTGCACAACACCATACTCACACAATTAATCCGAACACTAAACCAAGACACATGTCAACCATGATCGCTATAAGAGATTGTACGGACTTTCTTTTGAAAGCCTCTCATTTGAGTACAACTGTATAGTATCCTGTTCATGCACGGACACACATCTCACTCTACGCACGGACACCACACACCACTTATGCACTACAAGATCTACAACTACATATAGATAGAACTTGTGTCCTTCTAGAACAACTGTTAATGGAGCTATCTATTAGTATGGTGGAAATGGTAATATATAGCTTAGTTGAATGTGCGCACTCTCAAGTCCGAAACTGACAGTAGTCCAAGGTACATAGTGGAGATAGTTACTAGTGTAGACAACTATATGAACGGCATGAAAGAAAGAGAATGAATCAGACATTACACTTTTAATAAGACCCAGTATTTCTTTGGTTTCTTAAAGTTCCCGGGGATATCTCCTCTAATGCTGTAACCCCGGTATTCTGTCAGTTTCTGATTTGCTTGACGTAGATAGAAGTAGAACCTTATTATGAGAGACAATTGAAAACAAGCTTCTTTGGATAATCAAATGTATGGATTTTCACCCTTTCTTCATTATATATTGACAACACCCTTCTCTGGCAAAATTATCGTGCTAACAGTCTACCAAAGAAAAGAAAGAATGCATGAAAGAAACTTTACATTCTCAAATAATAAAAATTGGTAATCTCTTGCAAGCTGGTAAGGTACCGCAGACTCGGGAAGTCGTTGGACTATTTTGACAGCAGACTGCTACTATACTCCAGCGCACTGATGGTCATCATCAGACTCAGACATGGCTAGAAGCTTCTGCTCCCCCCTGGTCGGAGGCCAGAAGAGGCGACGCTGTTTCTTTGCTGCTTTGGGAGGCCTTGCTGTTCATGTAGATCACGTATATGATCAGCTGGATGGTGCCAAGGACGAAGCCTATTCCATTGGGGATCTGCATTATATTCAGAGCAAGAGACAGGTTCCCGCGGAGAAATTAACAATCAGTGTCGAAAATTTACCAGATGCATGGTTAGTGATGAGTAGTCTCGATGCATGGTTAGTGATGAGTAGTCTCTCCGTTACGTGTTCGTAACATTAACAGAGACTTAAATTAATTACCCCAAGGAAGATGTCTCGGTCAAGCACTGCATACGTTGCCCAGATGCCTCCGTTGAGGAAGAGGAAGAAGGATAGGAAGAAGGGCATGAACTCCACGCTCTTGGTGGTGATCACCGTTTTCTGCACACCACCATGCACATTCATCATACAAATACATTTTGTGGAATAAAGCCTGATTAGTATCGTGTTGCTGAAAATGTAAGTACAATGAGATGACGACCTGAGGAAATTTGGGGAAAACGGTAAAATGAGATGCTGGTTATACTAATCACACATCCATCATTACATTGCAGGGTGATTTCGTCTTGTATTGTTCGATCGAGTCTATGTTAGTTGCTCAGTTTCAGCCTGTATTCCTCAACTCATGTGAAGCTGGTTCGGTTGAGCTATAGGATTAACTCACTTGGATTCAAGTGTTCAGCTTCTTTTTAGCAAATTCCAAGTATTCAACTTGGTATGGAATCAATCAGAAAATTCAGAGAGCGAAACCCCATCCGATTCCGACGAGGCCCATAAAAACAGTGAGGACACGAATACCAGGTCAGGCCTGTCGGCTGTCATGATGAACATGATGGCACGTCGCGACGCCCTCCCTGTTTCGGCCGATAATGAAAGGCTTTGGATGATTGGATCTGTAGGGAGGCATACTGTCACGTCGTGCACTCGTACGTTATGCTTACCCATTTCACACACGTGCTTCCCCGTTAATCCAAGCAATTTCGAGTGGTTGGACGCTTTCTATCGATCTCAAACAGGGATGCTTAAACGAAAGGCTGCCAGCAGACTTGCACGAAACTGTTCCTTTTCAAACGTCACCTTGCTAGCGTGTCCCACCACCCCCAAAAAAAAAAGAAAAAAATTGATCCGAAATCAATAGGCAAGAACGTCATAATCCCCTAATGAATTAGTCTACAGGGCAGATAGTGGCCGGCACGTACGTAGTTGCATCCTACATGTAATTATGTATGTATGGTGCTCAAGGATCAGCAGACATTTTCATAAAAATAAAGAAATAAATGTGATGTATCTCAATCTCATCACATACGGAGTATTGGACTCTGGCTGTAACAATATGTGTACATATTTTTTGAATAGCTACTGTTGCTTGCACGAAATGATGTGATGTAGAATGGTTCAAAGAGAACTTTGCCAATCTGCTATATACAGACCAAAGAAGAAATAGTTTGCTAAGGTTCAATAATTTAGAGTGATGTAGAATTAAAGTAAAGAACAGTATGTAGATAACGCGTGTTCCTTATGATGATTATTTAATTCAGTGCAATACTGTATCCCGTTAACTGCCAAGAAAACCAATAAACCAGCAAATAATCTTAAAAAAAAGAGAACGATAAAATAATCTTACGGCAAACTTGATTTTGCAAGAAATAGATACCGTACAAGAAAGTGCAAGTCTACCAATCTTTGCTTATCTCTCACGAAACCGCAGTTTAGAATTTAGAATTATTTATGATGCCCGTATATATAAGAAGACTGATGTTATAAGTTAATCAGGGTCTAACTGAAGCCATATTCTCTTTTCATTTCAAAATAAAACCTAAACATTTTTTTTTCCTTCTTATTTCATTGATTAACTGCTTGTTAATCATCATTAAATTCTTGTATCAGAATTTGGATCTCTAACTATATTTGTGGAAATTGATTCATATCATTCACACAAATAGTAGTGAAGTGTAAAGGCAGGGACCAATTCGATTTCGCATGCCAAAGATAGCAAAAGAAAATCTGTCATCCATATGGCCGTGACGTCTCCAACTTTTGGTCCTTGCGACGATACAACTAGCTACACGTACGGAAATGTAAATCCCCCCCCCCCCCCCCACCAAAAAAAAAAAAAAAAGGACTGTGGAAATGGATCGAGGATCTGCTAAAAAATGGAGAAAAACAGGGGCAGATTGAGCATCTACATACTAAAATAGAATATATCTATTATTGTACCCTGATACATGATTAATTCTCGCCCCCAAAAATGAGCTATTTCCAGAATATGTCACTATCCCTAATTTCTTGGGGCACATGTTAATATTTGTTTGGAATTTGGCTTATTTAATAAATAATCATGACAGGGACAACGCAACAAAAAAAATTCTCCACAAGCTGCATGCCTATTATAAACAATTGTTTCGTCAATCATTTAATTGTGGACGCAAATGGATCACAAATGGAAAATATCTTGAGCAGCTTTATTCTCATTTACATATCTCCAAATTAAACTTGAACTATACTTGCATTAATTTGTCTGTGGGGCAAGTGCCATGGGCAAGTGCCATGAATATTACTATAAAATATATATTAGCTTAGATCATCGATTTAAGTCACTTATATATTTACCATTGTTATTACATGAAAAATAATTTCATTGCTCAATATCATATCACTTTCCATAACCTTTGCTGGCCCATTAGCAGTATGCTACAATATATGTGAAACTTAGGGTTTTTTCTTCTGGAAAGTTAAATTTAGCTGATCACAGATTAAATTTAAGTTTTATTCATTGTAAAAGATCGGGATGTACGTGGTCTTAATAACTATATAAAGAGAAAATGGAAGAAAAAGGTGCATCTTAAAATCCACGGGAAACAAATAAAGTCTCATTAAAAGGGCAAGAAAAGAGGACTAATTAGCATATAGATAAATATGTTAGGAAAAACTTACCATGGCAGCAAGGGGTGACCCGTACATGAGCACATTGAGGCAGGCACATATCATTCCTATCACCATAATTCTCAAGTCTAATTCATTGATGGCGAATGTGGTGGCTGCAAACACAACTCCAAAGCCACCAATGTCCAACGCTGCTGCCAGCTTTGCGGTCTTAACCTGCATAATTATAATTGCAATAAAGCAGCAAACTAATAATAATAATAATAATAATAATAATAATAATAATAATAATAATAATAATAATAATAATAATAATAATAATAATGGTGATGCTTTTCTTAGTGTGTGTTTGGTTTAATAAACAAGATCCTCACTTTTTTTGCTCGATTTGGTGTGAAATATGGAAAAATTTTTATAGATTTCCCGTTAGCTCGCATGCCTCATAAACTAGTAATAATAGTAATAATAATTAGTATACACAAACCTAAAGAATGAGATGATTTTGCCTGAATTCATGGGAAGAACTCATGCACCATGCCTCATCTAGAACGTGTTGAAGCTAAATATTTCATTATTGTTTTAAAGCAAAGGTTGTACTGCTTATCTCTTCACACAGACTCAAAGTTGATCGCTAGCCGATCATATATATTTGTATTAGTGGTTTCATAAGAATTTAATGACAGTCGTCCATTCCAAAAGTATATATATTCGTTAAACTTCAGTATGTAAAGCAGTAAGTCCTAGCAAGATCAGAACAATTAATAAGCTAAGGATCCAAATATACATAGTATAGCAGCATATGATGAGAATGAAGTGCTTGAAGAAGCATATGATGAGAATGAAGTGCTTGAAGAAGCAATATGAATTGAGATCTAACATGGCCGGCCAAGAAGTCTTAGGCAGCAACACGGATAGTGATTGAACTGAACACCGGCACGAAAATAGAGAAATGCTGTTGTGCACGTATGATCATCCCGGTGCCGGCCCTCGATCAGGTACATACCCTTGTGGCATGATTGGCGGCGTAGACGATGAAGAGGACGACGTAGATG
Organism: Chrysopogon serrulatus; assembly: GCA_015844335.1. NCBI lineage: Eukaryota > Viridiplantae > Streptophyta > Magnoliopsida > Poales > Poaceae > Chrysopogon > Chrysopogon serrulatus. The sequence goes on along the minus strand of JADLZL010006721.1, from coordinate 87,911 downwards.
GCCTCCATGACAGCCCCAAAGCCATTGACGGTGGCAACGAGGAGGCCGTCAGGCTTGGTGACGCCGTAGTAGAGCCACAGCAGCGCGTTGAGCAGCGTGAACACGTACGGCGCCGGCTCGAACTCCTCCGTCGACCCGCTCTGCAAGATCCTCCAGAACGTCTTGCTGTATACGCATGGTGGTGCCAAATTTGTTGGGAGAAAGCAAGCTTTTCAATTTGCAGCAATGACGACAGCAGGAGAACTATATATCAACACAACACTTACATAGGAGATATGAAGACTAGAACTGAGATGATGTTGCCTACAAAGGAGAAAAACAATTGAAGCTGGATGATCTATGAAGGCTACTAAGATGGCAATTAATACTAACAAAGCATATATATACACATGCTTAGCTTATTACCTATGACGCCGATGATGAAGAGGGTGGAATCCATGGACGAAGCTCTGTAGGCTGATAGCAGGCAGACAGGGAGGAGGCCACCGGTTCAAAGAGAAGCAAAACGGTAGATCTAAACAGGATATACGTACGATATATACGGATGAGATCCACAGGCGTCAGCTGTTTTCTGTGATGCCCTTGAGCGGGAGAGATGACCAGGGCTGCTGGGCTGATGCATATTTCAAGCAGCCTGAGATAGACAGGCCGGACGACGTGCAGTGCAATTATAGGGTAGGCCGAGCCTGCTCTTTCTTACAGGGTACACGTTCAACCTGATCAACAGCAGTGGCATGACGAACATGCGAACGACTCAGGCCCTGCCTCGTGTAACACATGAGGATATTTTTATAAAGAACGTAAATATATATGGTAGGGTAAAAATACATTGACGTCCCTTAAAAACTTGGAAGACGGACTTTGAAGACACTTTCATCTAGTTCCTAAACTTTTTTAAAAAAATCTGGATCTCTATACTAGTCAACACTTTCTCTTTGCATCACCGGAGCCGGAGCATTGGCACCAACAATAGTCCACCAACTATAGTCGGACCGTCTCTAAGTAGTAGAAGTAGCACTGCCGCTAGGATCATTTGATGTTGTGCAAGTTTAGGTGTCTTGTGTGTCTCATTTAGGAAGCTCGATGACCTAGATATGCATTGTTGTTAGTTTGGGTCTTAGATGTCACCGTCGTGCAAGTTTAGGTAGTTTAGGTACTCGACCAAATATTTTACATCCACGTCAACACGAAGTCAACATATGTAACACCCTGGAGTCCAAGGTGTCTTGTATGTCTCATTTAGGAAGCTCGATGACCTAGATAAGCATTGTTGTTAGTTTGAGTCTTATATGGCACCGTCGTGCAAGTTTAGGTAGTTTAGGTACTCGACCAAATATTTTACATCCACGTCAACACGAAGTCAACATGTGTAATGCCCCGGAGTCCAAACGGCCCATATCCACTTTACACGCTGAGCGAACCACACCTACCACCATCCCCTCGCTTCGCATAAAAGGATTAACCTAGGGATGGTGGGATAAACTCCAGAAGCCTTATATGTTGGTCTAGCCCACTCTAAACAACCAAGGTGGGACTAACCCCCTCCACACACAATATCTTATCAACATGCACATGGGCCACACGGGCTAAATTCCAAATTAGACCTGTCACACACACCCTCCCTCAAAGGGCCCGACGTCCTCGTCGGCCTAACACACCCATAACCGGGCAAAAACGATCACTAGGAACATTTCCTCTTAGCACACGCGGCCGTGCGCCCAGTGCCGATACATGTGCCATGCCGTACGCCCCGTAGAGCCTACACACGCAATGAACCTCCATGTCCGCGCCCCTGGCCCGCACGCGCCCGTAGGCACGAAGGTCGGCTCTGATACCATTTGTAACGCCCTAGAGTCCAAACGGCTCAGATCTACTCTACACACTGAGCGAACCACACCTACTACCATTCCACTTACGCTTTTGTTCTCGTTTCGCGTAAAAGGATTAACCTAGAGATGGTGGGATGAACTCTATAAGCTTTATATGTTGGTCTAGCCCACCCTAAACAACCAAGGTAGGACTAAACCCCCTACAATATCTCATCAACATGCACATGTGCCACACGGGCTAAATTCTAAATTGGGCTGGATGTCACAACATGCCACACCAATGCTGAAGCCTCGAGACAAGTTTAGAGACCCAGAAATCAAAAATAAGAGTTTGGGACCTAAAACCATTTGCCAATTTAGGGATCGGTACATTTTATTCTATACATTATGTGTTCGCCAGGATGGCCTTTACAGGTGGTCTTTGTTCAGTTATTGACTAAAGAGAAGTTGATTTTTAGATAATGGAAGAAGGTTCTAGCCTCTACTCCACCAAAAGAGAGTATGCAAGAGTTCTCAATACATCATAAGCACATAGGCTCCATCTCTATGAGAGTTCAGAAATGGTTAACAACAATAAAGAGGTAAAGACTAAAGTTAAACATTAATTCTATTCTAAAAATTTCATCCAAAATTCATAAAAACTTCCATGATGATTGTACTTCCCTTATGTAGATTGTTTTTTGTGACTTTCGGCTGAAAATTCATCGTGGAGTTTTTGTCTATTCAACCAAACGCTGCTTTGTTGATTCCTTTTTGCTAGATTGTCTTTTGTTACTATGACACCCTCTAAAAGATACCAAAGAAAAATCTTGATTTTCATTGGTATCTTGATGTTCCAAAATGGGCTCTTGTGAGTTACTACCCCTTCTTGTATCATACACATGGCATAGAAGGGGCCGTGAAAGAGTCATTGTTCTGTGTTCTCTAAATGAAACTATCCTTACTGTGAGTAAGGTTAACCCGAGTCAATTTAGATACTAGGTCAAGCCAATCATGTAGATTGGAATCCACTAAGGCTCTCCTAAAGGACACATTAATTGATATCCAGATAATCCTATATAGAGAAGGATAAGCAACTTCAAGATGTTTATGTCCCAACTAGTTGTCTTCCCAAAACATGATTTGGAATCCATCATAAATTTGGAAGTCCTTGTATTAAATTAATCCCATAGGGCCTATTCTAATGCACCTCCCTATGCCTCTTGGCTATTTCCTACCAATAAATATCAATAATAGCCACCAGGAATGGGTTGGGCTTTTTTTAGATAAAAGTTTGGCTTCTACCTATTTCCTTACAACATGTGTGTCAATCTAGACCACCCAACACTTGTATCCAGAACCCCCAATTCATGTTTGCATATTCATCTATTGGACAAGGTCTATGCGTTCTTTGCTTGCTCACTTGTTCTTTGATTTCCTTGCAGTTTAAGGTTGTCGTTCTTTGCTTGCTCACTTGTTCTCTTACTTGTTCTTTGATTTCCTTGCAGTTTAAGGTTGTTCATGGCACGACAAGAACAACAACAAATTTGAGCCGATGTAACTACCGCTAAGGTGCATCACCCCTATTAGCCATTGTAGTTATTCAACACAACGTTGAGTCTATCCCCCAAAATCTAGTTATCCCCACTCACCAAAGACGAGATTAGGGACAATCCCTGGCATATCATTCAGCTATTCGCCTAGTGCTAGCAGTGTCACTATAGGTGTGTAGAGAAAGTAGAGGTGTTGGCTATCATAGAGGGACTTTCTCCTTGCCACTAAATGGTGTCAACAGAACTCAGTACTTGAGACATGTTGTATTATAATGGCAGGCATGTTCCCCAGAAGAGAGAAAGCAAAAAAACATTAAATTTTGTTATATTAGGGAGCCTTAAACCTACAAGAGTGAAAGGTTATCCATATGAAGGTAGAGCGGAACAGTGCGTACATGAGCTCACAAAACTAGCCAAGGGGAATAATAGTCACTCATTAGCGATACAATTCAACTCTTTTCTGATAGTCTCTGCTGAGCAAATGCATTGTTAGGTTGTTTCCAATAGAAGAGATATTGCGCAACCTAAACATAAAATGAGTCTCTAACAAAATATTTATAATCAGTTTATGTAGATTAGTTGCGAGAGCAGCACATTTGTGGGTTGGACGCACGTTGTGTGCTCAGTGCATGTCGTGATCGTGATCACGAACGTCAACAGACAGTTATGACACCACGAGAGTGACGAAACTCTGTAGCTGCAGGAGTAGCAGTTGGATCGACAGCTCCTGTATATAGCGCTGTGTTTGATGAAGGTTTTTTTTTGACATAATAATTAATAGAGTAATAGGAAGCCTTACAAAACAACTGGTTGGATAACACTCTGTGCGTGTCAGCTTCAATTTTGTGCAATAGTAATAATAATGCAACATAAGTACGAGAAATGGACAGGAGCAGAATATACAACCATATATCATTTCGTTTTTGTGAATAATGATTTGAAGATCCGATCCGACCGGCCCATGAGATGATTATCAGATAAACTTTCTTTTCATCTCGTCCTCATCACGTCCAGGCTTTCAGGCTTTTAATTATGCAGCACGAGATACATGTGTCTTCGAGTGGGCTTCAAATTATCAATATCGTCAAACACCGAGTTAATTTGCTAGCGAAAGGCTTTTTATTTGCTACTCCTTCTGTCCTAGAATTATTGTTGTTTTAGATGTACGTACCACAAGTTCGATTTATAAAAAAAATATATGAAATATGTATATCTCTATTTAAATAAATTTATTAAAACATTAGATTCAAAGATCTTTCTAATAATACTAAATATGATACTAATCAATGATACTTATTATTTATAAAAATACATGTAGTTGTTTTTTGGGAAACGAAAGCAACAAAATTCTGGGATGGAGGAAGTATATAATAGAAGGTTTTTGGTGTGGAGAGAGAGAGAGAGAGAGAGAGAGAGAAAGAGCGAGCGCTAGCTGTGGCTGATCAGGCTGCTAAGCATGGATCCACCCGCGGCGCATCCATCCATCTGATGACTGGATCATATCGTTTTCTCTGTTGCCACTCACCAACCCCTCCGGGTCCGAGATGTGCACGCTCGGCCATAGATGAAACACGTCCTCCGACTCCATCTCTTATAAATTCATATGCTCCCAACCATGCATTATCACCGACACGACACCGATTGCTACAGAAAGCAACGCTGAAAGAGAAGGCAGGAGAGTTTCTGGCTTATATTACGTTGTTCGACCCCATCGATCAATCGGGTTGCCATCTTTGCTCCGCTAGCTGAGAATGAATGACAATGTGAATCGCCATGACGACTCGCAAACGTACGACAACTGAAAATGAAACTCATCATATCATCTACGCGTACCGTGTGTGTACGTATACGTATAGTTGATTCAAGCTTATATGTGGACACAACTCATGGCGATCCACATAATTAAATACATATATGTGGGTTCATTAGGATAGCCCGCTTGCATTCTTAATTAATCCCTATTTTCTATGTTCAGTGTAAAGGTAACTTACTATCCCTAATGCCTCCCCGATACACAACCACATGGACCTTTTTATTGCATGCTTTTCATTCTTATATTGCTGTGTACAAGTCATCATATGTTGTTGTGTACAAGTCATCCTTTGATGAATATATGTAGGAGGGTTTGACATGGCTTCTTTAGAGGAGTTGGGGTCATTTTGGATCGAAGGAGTCACAGGCACCTCCAAAGAAGCCAGAATCGGACCGAGCCCCTACATGTCAAACAGCTGGATGAAAAGAAATAATATTTTTTTTAGAAAAGGAAATAATAATGCCATGGAGATACTACACAATGCAACAAGAGTTTGTGCACAGCAAATATGTTAATCAATCAGGAGCTAATTACCATACAAATGGGGGAAAATGTAATAAGTAGATTTCAAAATTCGTACGATCAACGAAATCGAGAGAGAAGAACAAAATCGAGAAAGACAGGTAGCTAAAGTAACCACAACGGCCACGAACCATGGAAAAATGGTTTGAAACGCACGCAGGTCAACTTGTGCTAGTCTGGGCCAGCTAATAGGAAAACAGGACCAGCACGCAATGGAGAATCAGCTCGTGAGATCGACGCAAGAGGGACAACAAAGCGATTGCAGACATGGAAGCATTTATTTATATATGATGTTTCTCTTACTTGAAGCTAGCTCTCTGTCCGTCGTTGAAAAAAAAAAAACAAGTCGCTGCTGTTGCTTATTATAAACATAACAACCAAAAGTGGCCAACGTATAGAAAGAGTTTCATGACAATGCTTCTAGTGATTAAAATGGTGAAGTAAATATTTGGACCATCTCAGTTGAAGCTTGGAAGGAGAAAAAGAAAAAGACCAGCGCCGCTTAGCCTACCGAAACTGACCTGGCCGGCCTACCTAGGCCTTTCGAAAGCGGCCAGGCCGATTTTCTGGCTGTTCCAAGAGACTAGTTATTAGAGACTAACTTGGCTCTATATTTGTGATATGTTTCCTATTAGAATAAGATTATCCCTCTCTATATATTGGAGGATCACGGCCGATTGAGAGATCCAATATCTAATCAATCAAAATTATAAATCCTATCTATCATACGCCCAACACGGGTTGTGACTGACCTCGGAATAAATGGGCCTACTGAGGGGCCGCTGCCGCGCTTGCTACTGCCCTACGGGACCTCGCGGCTGGCCCTAGGAGGCGCGTGCGCCCAGGAAAGGGAAGCGGCACGGCCGCCGCCACTGCCCCCGCTTTTCTTCCACGTCATTCGCAGTTGCCTTATCCAATAATTAGTCTTTTTTGAATAATTAGTTAAAATAAAAGGTTGAGAGTTCTTCAGAAAGGGAGAATCCAATCACTATAAGGTTCTTCCTAAATTGTTTAGAGATTAAGTTAGAGATTGCTTAGGGGCCAAGCCTCCTAGGAGTATAAATTTGAGGGACTTGTAATCAGATCAATCAAGAAAGTAATTGGACGAAAGCTCTCTTATTCTAGCTCTCTAGCTCTCCGGCTCTCTCTCCCTCTCCTCCCGCGCGCCGCACGCTGCCACCACCGCTGCTGCCTCCTGCGCCGCCCCCTTCCACGCCCTAGCAGGGGCGCCGCCTCCTCCTCTGCCTCTCCTCGCCATCTACCATCGTGCCCAATCCACCCTACCCGCTTCGCTGTTACACTATCCTTTCTAACCTACTTTTCTAATCTCTTACTGTTCATTGCATGTCTTGATGAGATATGTCAATGTTCTAAGTGGCCTTGCTAACCCTAGGATAACATCAGACATGCATCTTCCCGATAGGTCTTCTTAGGAGATGTTCTCGAGTACTTGTGGCGATGGACGGGCTCCGAGCCGGCCTAACAGATCTCTTGGTTGGTCTTGTTAATTTTCGAATTCCTTGCTACGTGTGATTGGTCATGTGTGACATTGGGCGTGCTATCCCTTACTGTTGTATGATCCAATTTGTGTGCTATATTGTATCATATTAAGTGGTAATTTGTATTGTCGGTTTACCACTCCAATGCAATATAGCACACAAATTAGTAATTAAAGTTCTCAAGTTGGTAGGAGCACATCAAGATTCAAATAGGATTCATTATTCATTCTTGAATGATTTGCAAAAGGCATGCATGTTGGTCACTACTACAAAATGATTTTGCGTGACGGTACTATTTTATTAACCGTGGCGGTTACAAAATCTAAACGCCACGGTTAATACAGGGCATTTACGGAGACGGGCAGTTTTTATTTACCGAGGCGGTCAACAATAACCGCCATGGTAAATCATGGATTAACCGTGGCGGTTGCCTTAAAAGCAACCACCACAGTAAATCATGGATTAACCGTGGCGGTTTACAGGCCTTTTCTGTATAGCTTCTACCTTGGCTTGATCAAGCTCAATTCTCTATGGAGTCACAACATAACCAAGAAAAGACACTCGATCGGTGCAAAAGGTGCACTTCTCAAGGTTACCAAATAAACGTGCATCGCGTAGAGCATCAAAAACAGCACGTAAATGATCAAGATGTTCATCCAAAGATTTGCTGTAGATCAAGTAGACTACAACAAATTTACCAATGAAAGCACGTAAAACCTTATTCATTAGTCTCACGAAAGTACTAGGTGCATTAGTTAACCCAAAAGGCATTACCAACCACTCATATAAAGTCGAACTTAGTTTTGAAAGCAGTTTTCCATTCATCTCCTAATTTCATACGAATCTGGTGGTACCCACTACGCAAATCAATCTTTAAAAACAATGTAGCACCACTCAATTCATCAAGCATATCATCTAACCGTGGAATAGGATGACGATATCGAATGGTGATATTATTAATCGCTCTACAATCCATACACATACGCCATGTTCCACTTTCTTAGGCACTAAAATAACTGGAACAGCACAAGGACTAAGAGACTCGCGTATGTAACCTTTGTCGAGTAGTTCTTACACTTGACACTGAATCTCCTTTGTTTCTTCTGGATTTGTCCTGTATGGTGCACGGTTTGGCAATGAGGCACCAGGAATAAGATCAATTTGGTGCTCGATCCCATGTATAGGTGGCAGCCCCGCTGGTATCTCACTTGAAAAACATCAGAATACTCCTGCAAAAAGTTAGCAACAACAGGAGGCAAAGAACACTGCATATCTTCAATCGAAATCAAAGAATCCTTACATACCAACGCATATGCAATAGATGTGGAAGCAGTTAGTTTGTTAACATCAGATTTAGTAGCAAGCAAGCAATGTCCTTTTCATTTTATCTCATCTTTCTTATTCCCAACAGATTTGACATCTTTAATGTTTGTAGTTTTAGCTTTGGTAGTTTTAGCAACTTCATCACGCATAATAGCTTTAGGAGACATAGGTAGCAAAACAATTTTCTTGTCATGGTGCATGAATGAATACTGATTTGATCTACCATGATGTATACAATACTTATCAAATTGCCATGGCCTACCTAGCAGAATATTATAAGCTTCTATAGGTACAACATCACATTCAACCACATCATGGTATGCCCAATGGTAAAATTAACTCGCACCAGTTTAGTTACCTTGTGATGAGGACATCGCCACGCTGGACACACCGACATCATGGTCTTCTTCAAGTTGCAACTCATCTCCAACTCAGCTGCCACGTCACCTTCGGATTTAGCAGACACGTCGTCAGTCTTTTGATCATAACTCTCTCATACGACGTCGAAACGAGGCATGTGAATATGTATTGGAAAGGGGAGACGACACCGTCGTTCTGGATCTAGTCCCAGCTCCAGATGGCTCGTGGATTAATCTATGTGTCCACGGCAAGGTGCTGTATCACCTGTTTTGGGCCAACTTGGTCATGTATCGAGTCGGGCCTTAAGCCCAAGTTGTGGGCGCCTCTCCCCTGGATGCCTGCAACCCTAGCACGTCCCTATTTTATATTACACGCAGCCACCGCTCTTGAGACTCGGGTTTTATTTAGGGTTTAGTTTTTCATCAAAAAACTGAATCGTTCATTGTAACTGTGTCGATTAGTCCTTTTACAGTGATCCAGGGCCCCCGTTCTTGATCTCCTCCACTGTGTCGATTAGTCCTTTGAAACTGAGTTCTTGAACCCTCAATTGATATTTGCATCATTCATATTTGTAATTTTAGATTGCGTGTTGAAACCTTCTTGCTTGTGTTCTTTGATTCGCTTGTAGGAACAGCCTTCTTGGCGAGATCAATCAAGTTGTGCTTGGTTGATAACCAACGTAGCAGTGGTGTAACGGTTGTAGGGTTCGAATCGTGTCTGATTTGAAGCCGGATCGCTAACATCGAGTTCTCCACAAAGCGAACTTACCAATACCTCTCGGAAGATCGGGCCGTGTCTCATCAATTGGTATCAGATATTTTAGGTTTACTGCGAGGTATAATCTCATTTGCCTTAGATTCATATTTGTTCATTATCTAGAGTCCACAAAAAGCCCAAAAAATATTTCAATTTCCACTGTCCTATCACCATTTATGCCTTGCAATTTCGTTTTCAGATTTGCTTTGTTGAGTTTGTGTCCGATCCAGCACCACAATTTATTCCACATGTATCTCATTGTGCAGGGTTGTCGTGTTCTCACTATCATTGATAGCGGGAGTTGCAATAACTTGATGAGTTTAGATTTGGTTGACAAGCTTGGCTTGACCACACGCCAACATCCGTATCCTTAGAGCATCTCCAACAACTCCCTAAATCAACTTGGTATTCTTATAAATTGGCTAAAAGCACCAAAACCTTCTCCAACAACTCCCTAAATCAACTTGCTATTTATCCCAACTTCCTATTCACGCCCTCCGCGGCGTACATCTCCTCGGTTGCTATCGCCGTCGCGTATCCCAGCGCATATCGCTCCTGTCTCTTCCGCACAGGAGCCTCCCGCCACAGCGCCCTGCTCCTCCGTCGCCCTGCTGCTCCTCCCGCCACCGCGCCTGGCTTTGAGGCCGGTCGTCCGCCAAAGGCGCTCGCCTTGATGCCCCGCCGGGCGATCCGCGCTAAGTGGCCAGCAGCGCTCGCGACCCGCCCGCCCGGTCGCGCGCTCCGAGGTAAGCCCGCTCGCCCCGCGGTCGCGCGCGGCGTCCAGCGAGGCGGCTCGAGGACGAAGCCGGCAATTACAGCTCCAGCGCCCCGCCCCGCCCCGGCCCGCCGCGCCGAAAGAAGAGAGAGGAGGGAAGAACCGGCGGCGGGATTGGTGGCGCGGATGCGAGCTCCGCCCGGTCCGCACGGGCCTCCTCGCTTCGGCACAGAGCCCTACTCTGCCGTCGCCGGTGGAGAAAAGGAGAAGTAAATCGCGAGCGCCAGCGCTGAAGCGGGAGTTCCGCCGCCGCGAAGCGCTGCTGGCGCGGGCGCGGGCGCCGAAGGCCAGCGAAACACGGGTGCGAAGTGAGCTCAGCCGTGAGCGCCGCTGCTGCACTATGGCCTTGGCTGCGAGACGGAGTTTCCGCCCCTTGCCCGGCCGCTGGCGCGGGCGCGGGGCGAAGGGATCTGGCGCTGCCTGCCGCGCTGGGCCTCCTGCTGCGCCGTCGCCGGCCGAAGTCGGGAGGGGAAGAGGACTCTTCCGCGCTGCCGCCGGGCGAAGCGGGATCGGGCGCTACCTCCGCTGAGCGCGCCGAAGCGAGCCGGACTCCTCGCGCCGCGCGCACGCCGAAAGTCGGAGGGGAAGAGGATGGGCCTGGCGGTCGCGTGGGAAGGGGAAGAAATAGGCATGACAGGCGGGTCCCATCTGTCATCCTTTAATTTTACCAAGTGAGAATAGGGAGTTGTTGGAGACACATCATTTTTCCACTTGCCAAATAAAATAGCAACTTGCTATAACTCAAGATTTGAGGAGTAAAATTTAAGGAGTTGTTGGAGATGCTCTTATAAACTTCAATGGTTCAATAATAGTGGTAAGACTAAGGTAACTAAATCAGCCCGTATTAGCTTTTTCACTGGCTCTTATCATGATACTGCTGATTTTGATGTTGTACCTATGCAAGCTTGTTCACTTTTATTGGGTCGTCTATGGAAATTTGATAATGATGCTTTACACCATGGTATAACTAATATATACACTATCCTGCATAAGGACAAGAAAATTACATTGCTGCCTTTGTCTCCTACAGATATTATTAAACATGCTAATGAGACTAAAAATAAACCTCCAATAGACATTGCTAAAAATAATGGGATTAAGTTACAAGGAGGTGCTTTGCTTGCTACAACTTCTGCTACTGCTGAGTTATGTGATAATCCTGATGCACCATGTTATACTATGCTTTGTCAACCTATTATGTCTTGTGCATTGCCTGCTGTCACTAACCTTTTGCAGGACTTCGTTGATGGGATGGAGTCAAGGACGACTCCAATTCTAGAAGGAGGGGCTGATGAGGACATCGACAAGATAGAGTCGAGGACGACTCCAATTCAAGAAGAGAAGGATGATGAGGACATCGCCACACTGGACACACCAACGTCATGGTCTTCTCTAGGTTGCAACTCATATCCAACTCAGCTGCCACGTCACCTTTAGATTCAGCAGACACATCGTCAGTGTTTTGATCATAACTCCCTCATATGACGTCGAAACGAGGCGTGTGAATATGCGTTGGAAAGGGGACGATGACACGTTGTTTTGGATCTAGTCCCAGCTCTAGATGGCCTGTAGATTAATCTGTGTGTCCATAGCAAGGTGCTGCGTCACCTGTTTTGGGCCAACTTGGCCATGTATCGAGTCGGGCCTTAAGCCCAAGTTGTGGACGCCTCTCCCCTGGACGCCTGCAACTCTAGCACGTCCCTCTTTTATATTATACGTAGCCGCCACTCTTGAGACTCGGGTTTTGTTTAGAGTTTAGTTTTCCATCGAGAAACTGAATCGTTCATTGTAACTGTGTTGATTAGTCCTTTTACAGTGATCCATTGCCCCCGTTCTTGATCTTCTCCACTATGTCGATTAGTCCTTTGGAACCGAGTTCTTGAACCCTCAATTGATATTCGCATCATTCATATTTACAATTTTAGATTGCGTGCTGAAATCTTCTTGCTTGTGTTCTTCGATTCGCTTGCAGGAACAACTTTCTTGGCGAGGTCAATCAAGTTGTGCTTGGTTGATAACCAATGGAGCAGTGGTGTAATAGTTGCAGGGTTCGAATCGTGTCTGATTTGAAACCGGATCGCCAACGTTGAGTTCTCCACAAATCAAACTTACCAATACCTCTCAGAAGATCGAGCCGTGTCTCATCACCTTGGCTTTACCACTATCATTCAGCCACCGAATCTGATATGGGTATGGATGAGGTTTGGTTGTAAGTGCAAGCTTCTCCACCATGTCGCTGCTAGCCAAGTTGTTGCAGCTACCTCCATTAATAATCAAATGGCAAGAACGCTCTTTAACAACATACTTTGTTTGAAACAAAGTGTGCCGCTAATTCTGCTCTGTCTTCTCTACTTGAGCGCTAAGCACACGCTGCACAATAAGACTCTCATAGTGCTCCATATTCTCTGCACCAATTAGCTCTTCTGTTGCTTCATCGCTACCTGCATGGTCAGCCGCAAGCAATGGAAGTGTCTTCATCAAAATCACTAGCAGAGGAGTACCCGCCATCAGCGTTGACCACCAAAACACGCTTGTTAGGGCAATCACGCTGCATGTGTCTATAGCCCTTGCATCGATGACACTGGACATCCCTTGTTCTTCCCATGGAGACAACCGAAGTGGCACTAGCAGGGGGTTTCTGAGCAGATTTGGTTGCTGAATTTATGGAAGAATCATGTGGTTTGTCGCTAGAGGAAGACGGTGGTGCTGTTAATTAGCTTGTTGGGGGAGGTGCACGACCCGACACGGAAGTAGATGTGCGTTGCTGCCATGATATAGATTTCCCTGCAGAAACGTTAGACTTGGCACTAGAACGTTGTCCCTGCACTTTCCTTTCAGCTTTACAAGCAAGATGAAACAAACGGGTTATGTTAGCATAATCTTTATAAGCAAGGATGTCCTGAATTTCATGATTTAACCTACCTAAAAATCTAGCCATAGCAGATTCCTCTTCCTCCTCTAAGTTACATTGCAGCATACCCATTTATAATTCCTGATAATATTCTTCTACACTTTTAGCACCTTGCCTCAATTGCTGCATCTTATCTAACATATCGTGTGCATAGTAGAAGGAACAAATCTAGCCCTCATAACTCGTTTTAATGCATCCTAAGTTTGTGGTATTTTATTAGGATTTTTCTTGCCATGCTCTATCCACCAAACAGAAGCAAAATCAGTAAACTCACTAGTAGCAGTCCTGACACGAGTATCCTCAGAAAAATTGTGACATGTAAACTTTTGATCAACAGCAATCTCCCAAGTAACATATGCATTAGTGTCGTACTTACCATCAAAAGGAGGGATTTTAAATTTAATCTTGCTGAAAGCATCATTATTATTGTGTACCTCACATCGACGGTGGCCACCCATACTGTTGGCGGAAGTTATCCTAGCCGACAATATGACCCAAAACAGGGGAGCGAGCGGAGGTCGCCCGCGGTGCCGAGCACCTCCACCTAATCCTGGGGACCTTCAGCCCCTGCTCCCTCAGATGGGAAAGAATGAGGTGCTTTGATAATCATACCGAAAATAAATGCTTTCATTAATATTTTTCAACAACCACCCCCTGCAACAGTAATGAGCTCCCCCTTTTATAGGAGATCCCCTGACAATATCCTTTTGATCTTTACAATCCTACCCCTCAAACCCTAGGGGCATTCTTGACTCAGCCTCTACTGCTACATTTCCCCCCAGGGGCAACGCGGTCTTTATCCCGTGCCTTATCGTGGGCTGGGCCGCATTCGTGCTCCTCGTCAGCTACCACCGTGGGCTTTAAACCTGGGCGGAGGTTCGGACCTCCGCCGCAGAGGCCGCGCCCGGGAACACCATACGTCTTCCAGCAACCTCCGCCTTCCGGTATCGTCGCGGCGGAGGTTCGGCGGAGGTTTGGAACCTCCGCTCAGCTTCCTTCCTCCGCCACAGAGGCCGCGCCCGGGAACGCCATACGCCTTCCAGCAACCTCCGCCTTCCGGTATCGTCGGGCAGAGGTTCGGAATCTCCGCTCAGCTTCCTTCCTAAAAGAGATCAGAAAACATCGAAAGAGAGAAAGGTCAAGTGTATGCATGGGACCTGCGCCCAGAAGCGGAGGTGGGGGAAGGTATTCTCCCCCAACATTTTCCCCTAGAGTACTTGGGCTAGCGCAGGCGGGCCAACGTCCTCTACTGTTTCCGTTCCTGCGGCGGAGGTTCCCCTTCCCCCCTTTGGATCCCCGTGCGCCGCCCATGTGTCACTTTCTGGTTCGTGCGACGTGCGACGTGACCTGATTTGATGGTTTGTCTTCCGTCCCTCGGAGGTACCCCCCCGGAGCCTATATAAGGGGGCTGCGGCCGTGCCTGCCGTACCGTTGGCTTGTTTGCCTTCTTTCTTTCTATAGCTATGGCTTCCGAGTCTTCTCGACCTCCGCTCAGGGCCTCGTTCTCGGGTCCCTACTCTCGCTTGCTCAGCGTTAGGGCTAGTGGGTGGGCTCGCTGCTTTGAGGAGTGCATGGTTGATAGTGCGAAGGCTCAGGATATTGAGGAGACCTTGTCGGACGTAGAAGCTTCGCTTGACGACTTGGTACCTCCGAGTCCTTCTCCGGAGATGGCGGCAAGAATGAGAAGATCACTTATGAGATTGGTTGCAGCGTTCTGAACCAAATGATGGTGGATCACATGGTGACCGAAGGCTGGTTCGACAAGGGCTGGGCGAAGCTTCCTGGCCGAGAAATTATCCCTGACCCTCCCGGTAAGGAGTACGCGGTGGTTTTCCGTGACTTCTTTACCTGTGGCCTCCGCTTCGTTCCTTGCGCCTTCCTGCGGGATGTTTTGGATGAGTTCAATGTGCAAATCCATCAGCTTACCCCCAACGGAATTGCCGCACTCAGCAAGTTTGCGTGGGCTTGTGTCTTACGGAGCTCCTCCTGATATTGACAGTTTTTGTCAATTTTACGAGCTTCAGAAGCAACACAAGAAGTTGTATGGCGCTGTATGCCAGTACGGTAGTTGCTCATTCTTTTCCAAGCGGCGGCAAACCGAACCGAGGGTTGAGCTATCTTATTGTCAGAAGAATAAATGGGACAAGGACTGGACTTTGAACTGGTTCTATGTCAAGACCCCGGGCTACACTTATGAGGAGTCTGACGGCAAGAAGGTTACTCGCTATCCGTTTGCTTTCGTGATGACTCAGTTGGAGCCTCGCTACTCCATCACGCCCCCCACCAAGTTTACTGCTACTAGGATCGCGTGCAACAGAGCCTTCGCTATGGCCTGCCCGGTATTCCGGAGGTCGCGATCTTGTGGAGGAGATGGTTGTTTGCTTTGATGGCCAGCCCTTTGGGGAAGAACAGGCTATCGTTTCGTTTGGAGAACGTCCAACTCCCTGTTTTTGGTGAAGTCGGAGGTGTGCCCTTTCCCCGATTCGGGGTTGTTAAGCCGGAGGGTAAAAGTGATGAGGCCTTTGTTCGTGAGGTTGAGCTGAAGGCTCAGGAGATCCTTGGGAAGATCTCGGACAAGGAGTACCTTGCTCGTCGCTCGGAGGCCGGCAACATGCCCCGCTTGAATCGTGTTTTCGAAGAGATGGGCGTTAAATATGGTGATCACCCTATTTTCGAGAAGCTGATTGCTACTATTCAATAGAAAGAGTCTGCCGCTGCCGCTGCGGAGGCGGTTCCTGGTGACGCTCCCAAACCTGCGGGTCGCAAGCGCTGCGGGGGTTCTTTCGGGGTTGGCGCAGGTCGCGGCAAAGAGGGCAGCTTCGTCTGTCCGCCTTGAAGGTTGTGGAACGTGTTGATACGTCTGCCGGTGACGGGGCCTCCGGCAGTCTGTCTGCATCTGCCGCTGCTTCTTCGGCCGGTGGGGGCCGCGATGACGATGCGGTCATTGGAGCGCAGGTCTCTGCGGCTGAGGTGGCATGCGCTCAGAAGGCGCCTCTTGGGGCGGGCTGGGCGTCGGCTTCATTCTTCCGTTTGTCGGTGTTTTTGGCGCGTGCTCGGCGATTCTGAGGCTTCAGTTCACGCTGTTGTCGGCACTGGCGGTGGGGCGGAGGTTTCCTCCGGTCGCCCTACCTCGCATCCTGCGGAGGCTTCTGGTGCGGCTCCCTCCTCCTCCGCTGCTCATTTGGCTCCGGAAGCTCCGGCGCCACCACCGGAAGTTTACGGTGACCCTGCTGGCGAACCTGCCGCGGAGGTTTCTGCTACTGCGGAGATGGGAGCTGCTACTCTTTGTAAGTGTCGTCCTTTTTGATTTCTTTGTTCTCGTTTTGTGTTTTCTGACCCTGCTCAATGGGCTTTGCTCAAGTGCTTGCGCATGAAGGTGCTGCTGGTAGCGGGATTGACCTGGCTCGTGTCGGTCTTGACCAAGGTTCCCGTGTCCCTCCCTATTTGCCGGACCTTCGTTTGGGGGTCTTCGCGGCGAAGGCGAAGGTTTGGACAAATTCACTTTTTCTTCTTTGTTCCTTTTCTTTTGACCTTGTTTAATCTATTTGTTGCTACATTTGCGCAGCTGACTCCATGGAAACTCTAAGTGGGTGGAGCTCCGCCCTCCGTAGTCTGCACGAGCAGCTTGGAGGTTTGCCATTTCCTTTGAGCTGATTTTTTCCGGGCCCGCATTTTATCTTATTACCTGAAGTTTTTTGTTTGTCTACAGGGGAGACTCGCAAGTATTTGCAAGAGCTGGATTATTTCAAGCTTCTCCGCTTAAATTTGGAGCATCAGAGCGTGGTTTGTGTCTACCTCCGCTCATTTTTTGGGGTTACCTTCCATCTTTCCAATTTTTTTGTTTTACTAACTCCTGTTCTTTTGAAACACGTTGTTCTCGTGAAGTGCTTAAGCGTGATGAGGCCCTGAACGCTCTCAAGGAGCAGGTTGAAACTCTTGTGGCCGAGAAACAAGCTTTAGCCTCCGATCTGCGAGATTTCTGCCCATACAAGAGGACTGCTGAAGATCTTAGCGTTAAGCTTGAGTCTGCAGAAAAGGATCTTGAGGCTGCCAAGTCTACCTCCTCTCTGCTAGAAGAAAGGCTGAAAAAAGCTAACGATGTTAACGTCAACCTTCACACAGAGGTTGAAAGCGAGAGGTAGGCTGCCGCGGCGCTGAAAACGCAGGTTGAGCTGCTTCAGAAGCAATTGGATGAGGCGAAGGAGGCCGCGATTGTTGTGGCTAGTGCTTATTCTGCTGTTGTTCACCGCTATGGTGGTGTTACCCCTCCTCTGCCGGACGACCCTTCGACCTTCGCTGTGTTGGACTAGGTGCGCTCCCGCCTTTCCCACTTTTCGCAGTTCGTCGATGGCATCGCAGATTTCTCGGCTGTGTCTTGCGCCAAGAATCTGGTGAACGCTCTAACGGAGGTGGGATGCGAGCACCTTCAACTTCTGAAAGGAAAAGCTGCCTATACAGACCCCAAAGATATTGCTTGGTCTGACCTTCGAGCTCCTATGTGCGTTGTGCGCGATTTTATCCGATACTGCTGGAGCCGGTTTGGTCGTGCCTACGCTCGTACTTTGGCTGAGGAGCGGAACGCGGAGGTTATTTTGCTTTATGCTTGTCCCATTTTGACGATTTGTCTACTTTTAGGCCCTTACTAACATGTGCTATGTTGTTACGTCAGGCTGAGGCACAGCGGGTGGCCAAGAAGGCGGAGGCTCTCAAGGCGTCACGTCCGGAGTCTTCTAAGCGGGTGGCGTAGAAATCAAGCGGAGACGCGGAGGTGGATACCTAGGCTTAGGGGCCGAGATAGTTTCTGACTTAGGAGTGCTGCGTCGCTCATTTTGTAACTATACTCTGAGAGATATATTTGGCTTAGCCTTCGTTTTGATTTTGAATTGCCTTGCGCAGGTGACCTTGATGGAACCTGCACAAGTGCTTGATGTAACTCCATTGACTATGATGAAGGACGGTGTTTACGTCAGTGGACGGATGCTCAGTTGCTGGCCTGATAGTAATATTAATGATATGTTTAACTTTGTGGTTGAGGAGCTCGAAGCTCCGTATAGTGATTTCGTGGGTTCTCTTGCTTGGCGGGGTCCTTGTACCCCGCCTTAGTTTTTGGTTCGTGATGCAGATTCGTTGCACCTTCGCGTGCAACATGTTGTAACTGTTATTTTTTTTTGGTGGCGCTGTTGCTGTTTGTAACTCCTTGCGTTAGTTTGTTTTGTACAATAAGATTTTTCCTTGTAATAAAACATTTTATTTTCTGGCGGAGGCTGTTGCTTGTCTTTACACGATTTTGGACACTTGTGCCTTCACTATTACATTTCGGTAGGACTTGGCTTCTAAGCGCCATGTTTGTTCTCTGGCCTTGTATATCCTGCCGGTTCGGCGGTTGTTCCTGGCGAAGTTGAGGTCGTTGAATTCATGCTTGGCCCTGTTGTTTTGCTTGACGCAGGTGCTGGAGCTGTGCTTGTACTTTTGCGTGTTTTCTCTCGCCTTGTTGGGACCTTCGCACAGCATCGCGTGCTTGGTTTTCGCCGGACTGGTTTGGCAGAGGTTGGTCTTGTACTCCTAAGCTCTGCTCTCCAAACTTTACAAACTCTTGCTTGGTATCTGTTGTTTGGCGGAGGTTTCTTTTTGCTGGGAGTTATTGATGTGGAACCTTCAGCTTTAGGGGGATGTTACAAGCTTTTGCGTGGTATCCCCTTTTGGCCGAAGGCTCTAGTTCCACCCTGGCAAATTGTCCCTCACCGGTTACAAGTTTTTCCGTGGTGTCTTCTTGTTTGCTGAACTGGGTGAGATGCCTACCTCCATTCTCTCCTTTCCCTCTTCCCTTCTTCTTCTGAATGGCTGGGGAGGGGGATGCGCGCACTCTTTTATATTGCCCTGGACTGTAGATGTATTTACTCCTTGGTGGTTGTGGTTGTTGCTGCCGGTTGTCAGTGCTGTTTAACACATGGCATTTATACCGGGTAAATGTTTAATTACAGTTTAATTTATTCCTGTTTTGCATTTTTAGTGCTATTTACGGCATTGCTGGTGCCATTAACTCCTTTGTAGTGGCGTCTTTGGATTTTCTGGTGCTCGTACCTTCGTTAGGGTCTTTTTCCAGGTTTAGCTCATTGCGGAGGTTATCTCCTTTAACTTCCTGGTGCCCATACCTTTGGTAGGGTCTTTTTCCAGGTTTAATTTTTGGCGGAGGTTATCTCCTCTGATTTCCTGGTGCCCGTACTTTTGGTAGGGTCTTTTTCCAGGTTTAGCTCATTGCGGAGGTTCTCCTTTAACTTCCTGGTGCCCATACCTTTGGTAGGGTCTTTTTCCAGGTTTAATTTTTGGCGGAGGTTGTCTCCGACTTACCAGGCTAATGTTTGCCGTGGAGGTCCTGTCGAGTGTGCCTAGCTGTGCTGGCTCCGCCCGGTAGGTCCTCTTTTCCGCTTTGTCGTGCCGTCGAATGTTTGCTGCCTCGTTGCCGGCTGCTTTTCGACTCTTTTGCGCTATGTGTGCTTTTTTCTCTTCCTTTTTTCTTGGGGATCCTCTTTATATTTTCAGAGGTTGATTACAAAGGTTCTGCCTCGTTAAAAACCTCACCTCCGCAATGGAGTCCCCTTGTGAGGAAAAGAGTGCAGGCCTATTGCCAAATGGCTGAAGGAAAAAGTAAAGATAGAAAATGCTTCTAAAATGAGGATGCCTTCGCTTATATTTTCGCCGGAGTCCTCTTACATTAGATGTAGTACTTTCTGAGATTTGCGGTGTTCCAAGTATGGGCGGAGGTTCGACCTTCACTGTCTTCTAGCTTGAATGCCTCTTTGTTTGTTGTTTGTTTAGCTATGAATGGCCCTTTTGATTGTAGCTTGCCCACTGTGGTTGCGTTTGGTTTCCTTCACAGCACTAGGTCTCCATCTTCGATTAGTCTTTTTGTTATGTTCTTGTCTGTCCATGTCTTGGTTTGGTCTTGATATTTTATGATGCTTTGAAGGGCCTGCAGCCTCTCTTGCTCTATCCCCTCCTTGGAGCATGCTTCTTCTGTGGCGCTGTTGCTAGTTACGCGGAGGCTCTTGTGTTTTATTTCTTCTGGTGTCATTGCCTCTTCCCCGTACATGAGTTTGAACGGTGTATATCCTGTGGCTCTTGTGGTTGTAGTGTTGTGTGACCATATGACCCTTGGTAGTTCTTCTGCCCATCTTCCTTTGCGCAGGTTGAACAACGTTTTTGAGATTGCTGAGAAGATCTCTCTATTTGCTCTTTCTACTGCGCCATTTGACTCAGGGTAGTACACTGACACGAAGGCTAGTGTTATGCCTATAGACTTGCAGTATTCTTTGAACTTATCTGAATCAAACTGTTTTCCATTGTCCACAGTGAGCACCTTCGGGACCCTAAATCTGCATATTATGTATTGCCAGAAGAATTTCCGGATCGTTTCTGAGGTTATTGACGCTAAGGGCTTTGCTTCTATCCACCTTGTGAAGTATTCCACAGCCACTACCGCGAATTTGAATCCTCCTTGCGCTGTTGGCAGGGGGCCTACCAGATCCATCCCCCACCTTTGCAGTGGCTAGATTGGGGGTATTGGTTGGAGTTCTGATGAGGGCGAAGGTTTTTTGGTGGAGTACAACTGGCAAGCTTCGCATGTTTTGACTAGCTCTTCGGCGTCTTTTGCATGGCTTGGCCAGTAAAAACCCTGCCTTAGGACCTTCGCCAATAGGGCTCTTAGGCCTATGTGCGATCCGCAGGTTCCTGCATGTATTTCCTTTAGTAACTCGTTGCCTTCGCTTCTGGATATGCACTTGAGCAGTGGCTGAACTACGCCCTTCTTAAACAAGCCCTTGTCAATTAACACGTAAGATCTTGCCCTGTACTTCATTCTTTCCTTGTCTGCTTTTGTCTGGGGCTTGAATGTTCCTTCAAGCATTTGTATTATTTCGGCTCGCCAATCTTGCTCTGATGTCGCTAGTATCTGTTTTTCTTTTCTCTCTTCGGCGGAGGTAGCTGGTTTGGATGCTTGCTCGTAAAATATCCCTTCTGGTAATTCCCAGTTGTTTGCCGCTGCCTTTGCTAGCTCGTCTGCCTCTGCATTTTCCCCCCTTGGTATGTGTTTTAGGGTGAAGCCTTGAAACTTTCTTTCCAGCCTTCGCATTTGCTCGAGGTACTTTGCCAGCTCTGGTTCTCTTGCCTAGTATTCCTTTTCCACTTGGCCTGCTACCACCATTGAATCTGTTTTGACCAGAAGTCTCTGAATTCCCATGGCCTTCGCTTTGTTTAGGCCTAGGATGAGCGCCTCATACTCTGCTATGTTGTTTGTTGCCTTGAAGTTCAAACGGGCCGCGTACTTTGTTTTGGTTCCTGACGGGGATATCAACACTGCGGCGGCTCTGGTACCGTTGATGCCCCAGGCTCCATCGGTGAGCAGCGTCTAGCTTTGCTCTGTGTGATTTTGTGACCTTCGCTGCGAAGGTGTCCAATCTGCCACAAAATCTGCTAGTGCCTGAGACTTGATTGCTGTACGTGGGACATATGTTATGTAGTATTGAGATAACTCCGTGGCCCATTTGCCCATTCTGCCGGAGGCTTCTTTGTTGTTCAGGATTTCTCCAAGCGGTTGTGACGAAGGTATTATAATTTCATGTGCTTGGAAGTAGTGTTTGAGTTTCCTTGAGGCTGTTAGGATGGCATAGGCCAACTTCTCTGCTTGAGTGTAGTTTAGCTTAGCTGCCGCAAGGGCTTCAGAAATGTAGTACACTGGGCTTTGTTCCTTCCGACCTTCGCTTTCTTTTTCTTGGACTAGCACTGCACTGACCGCATGATCTGATGCTGCTACATATAGGAGCAGCGTAGCATCTTGTTCTGGTACTGTAACTTTTAGTGTGTTTGCCAGGTATTCTTTTAGTTGGTCGAAGACCTGAGATTGTTCCTGTCCCCATTCAATTTTGTTGGAGGTTCTTAGAGCTTTGAAGAATGGTAGGCTTCTTTCTGCTGACCTTGAGATAAATCTGTTCAATGCTGCTATCCTCCCAGTGAGCTTTTGTACTTCTCTTTTTGAGGTTGGTTCTGTCATTGCTAGTATTGCCTTTGTTTTCTCTGGGTTCGCTGCAATTCCTTCTGGGTCTACTATGCACCCCAATATTTTGGCCTTGCTGACTGCGAAGACACATTTCTCTGGGTTCAGTTTTAAGCCTGTGCTGTGGAGGTTTGCGAAGGTTTCTGCTAAGTCTTTGATGTGTTCTTCTTTTTCTTTGCTCATGACAATGATGTCGTCGACATACGCAATGACGTTCCTCTGGAACTGGTTTCCCAACACCTTACTTGTCATTCTCGCGAAGGTTGACCCTGCGTTCTTCAAGCCTTCCGGCATTCTGAGGAAGCAGTATGTGCCGAAAGGTGTTGTGAAACTTGTTTTTTCTTCGTCCTCTTTGTTGAGCCAAATCTGGTGATACCCCGAGAAACAATCTAGAAGGGAGAACCTTTTGCAACTTGCGGCCCTGTCCAAAGAGGTGTCTATTCTCGGGAGCTGGAATGCATCCTTTCTGCAAGCTTTGTTTAGATCTGTAAAGTCTATGCACATTCTCATTTTGCCATTGCTTTTCGGCACTAGTACAACGTTTGCCAGCCAATCAGAGTACTTGACCTCCCTTATGACCTTCGCATCTAGGAATCTTTGTACCTCCGCCTTGGCTGCTATGATTCTGTCTTCAGATATTTTTCTTTGCTTTTGCTTCTTTGGCCGGATGCCGGGGTTGATGTCTAGGTGGTGCTGTATTATGTCTCTGGACACTCCCCTAAGATCCTCCGCGGACCATGCGAAGGTGTCCTTGTTCTCTTTTAGGGCTCCCAGCAGTTCTTCCTCCTCTTGGTGTGTTAAATTTGAAGCTATGGTTATCTTTCTGTCTGGTTTGGACTGTTCCAGGCACACCAGCTTTGTTGTCTTTTCTTCCTTTCTTCCCCCTTTGAAATTTGTTTTCCCTTTGGGCATGTCCAGAGGTTCGTCTTTGTTTGATTCCTCCGATTCCACGGAGTTGACATTTCTGCTAGAGCTATGTATTGTTTTCTCTATGTTTCTTGCCTCCCTTTGGCTTCCATGTACTGTGATCACTCCGTGAAGGGCTGGTAGCTTCATACACAAGTAGCCCATGTGGATTGCTGCGCCAAACTTGTTAGAGAAACCTCTGCCCAGTATAGCATTGTAGGGATAGTTGAGGTCGACGACGTCGAAGGTTATGTATTCTGTTCTGGCGTTGTTCTGATCCCTGAAAGATACTGGGAGTGCAATCTTGCCCAATGCTTCCACCTTTCGCCCGCCAAATCCTACGAGGTGAGATTCTGAAGGTTGTAGCTGGTTTCTGCCTAGTTGCATTTTGTCGAAGGTGCTCGCGAACAAAATGTCTGCGGAACTCCCCGAGTCTACCAAGATTCTTTTTATCTCCCATGCTGCTATATTTGCTGCTATTACCATTGCATCAGTGTAGGGGTAACTTTCTAGTTTCAGGTCTTGCCCGGTGAAAGTTATTGGGACCCTGGACCATTTCGTTGCTTTGACCTGGCCTTGCACTGCTATGTTGTTCACTAAGCGGAGGTGGTTCCTCTTTTGCTTTTTGGTTTGGAATTCCATTGCTGAACCTCCGCTGATTGGTAATATTAGACCGATGGTCGGTAGCGGGTGGTGGGGGTTATGCTGATTTTCTTGGTTTGGTTCTCGCTTTGGTGGTGCTGCTGGCTGTATTTGCATTTGTTGCGGTGGGAGCGGCGGAGGTGGTGGTAGTGCTTCGAAGGTTCTACTTTGAGCTTGACTGTCCAGGTAGGTTATATTGGGCGGCCTTGGATGACTGTAGGCTGGTGCTTGTTCTAGTCTGTATTGATTGGGGTTTGCTGTTGATCCTGCATGCGGAGGTGCTGGACGCCATGCTGGTAGGTGGCTTGGAAAATATGATGCTGCTAGTGTTGAGGGATGTATCCGGTCTTTGTTTAAAAGTTGGGTATATTAGGCGTGCATCTTGATTTTGCCGGTTGACGTAGCAGTGTGGTTGACTTCTCTGGGCTGCTGGTATGATGGTGCCTCCGCCTCTTTTCTCTTTTTCATTCTTTCTTGAGTTTCCTTTGCTTCTAGGCATTCTTTTGTTGCATGGCCTTTATCTTCACCATGGAAGAAACAGTATGGCTTCTTTCTGCTGTTGCCCGGATTGCTATTCCAATTTCTTCCTGCGCTTTGGCTTGTTTGATTTTTGGCGGGCGGCGGTGCTGCTGGTGCACCTGTTTGCTGGTTTTGCTGGGTTTGCTGGTCGATACCCAGCACCTGCTTGTTGTGGGGCTGCTGCTGCTTATAGCCTCTCCCTGAGTCGGGGGTCTGCCTACTTGCGTTTTGAGCTTGCTTGTACTGGTTTTGTTCCTCAACGCGTTTCCGGAGGTCGTTGTCTGATTTGCAGTATTTTTCAAACTCGGAGTACAATTTCTCCATAGTTTCTGGCTTTTCTCTTGCCAAGTGTGCTGCGAATGGCCCGATTTTCAGTCCTTTGACCGCCGCTTCTATTGCTACCTCTTCTGGCACATTGGGAGCCTTCGCCTTCAACTGAACAAAGCGCTGGTAGTACTCTCTTAAGGATTCATCCTTTTACTGTTTGCAGTGGAACAGCTTTGATGCTGTGAGGGATTCACTGGAAAATCCTTTGAAGTTGGTCATGATCTTGTCGTGAAGGTTATCCCATGAGTATATCGAGCCTAGCTTGAGCATAGAATACCATGCGAGCGCATCTCCTTCAGCGGCAATGATGAAAGATTTTGCGAGCACCGCATCATTCCCCCCTGCGGAGGCCACTGCTGCTTCAAAGCTCATGATGAACTGTCTGGGGTCGGTTTTGCCGTTGAACCTTGGCAGTGTGATTGGTTTGTAGCCAACCGGCCATGCTTTGCTTGCCTCAGAACCCCTCGGCGGTGGGGATTTGTGATCAATGTTCAGATTTGGCTTGCGGCGAATGTCGCGAAGGTTGGCCCCTGGCCGGGAGTGCCTGTCTGTGGTTGGCCGAAGGCGAAGGTTGCGAAAGCTGGCCCTTGGGCAGGTGTCCCTTCTTGTGTTTGCCCCATTAGCATGCTTTATATCTCTGCTTGCAGGATTGCTATTTGATGCCTTGCCTCCGCCACAGCTTGACTTGTTTGTGCTGCTCTCTGGCTTGCCGCAAAGGCTGCCGCCACACTCTCCCTTTCTGCTTGCAAGGCTTGAAGTTGGGCTTGCACTCTTTGCAGCTCTTCTTCCGGCGTTGCTGCTGCCGGTTCTGGCTGTTGGGCTGTAGCTGGTTCCTCATGGTCTTGCGGAGGCACGGCGGTGGTATCATCCCTGCCGCCCTGTTCTGGTTCCTGCGTCGGAGGTTCGGCGTAGGTGCTGCGCACTGCGCGCCTCGGCCTTCCGCGCATGGCTCCTCCGCGCGTGTCCGTCTTGTTGGTTGTCTTTTTTCTCGGTGGCATGTTTGGGCTTTTGCTGGCTAACCACGGTGGGCGCCAATGTTGGCGGAAGTTATCCTAGCCGACAATATGACCCAAAACGGGGGAGCGAGCGGAGGTCGCCCACGGTGCCGAGCACCTCCGCCTAATCCTGGGGACCTTCAGCCCCTGCTCCCTCAGATGGGAAAGAATGAGGTGCTTTGATAATCATACCGAAAATAAATGCTTTCATTAATATTTTTCAACAACCAACCCCTGCAACAGTAATGAGCTCCCCCTTTTATAGGAGATCCCCTGACAATATCCTTTTGATCTTTACAATCCTACCCCTCAAACCCTAGGGGCATTCTTGACTCAGCCTCTACTGCTACATTTCCCCCCAGGGGCAACGCGGTCTTTATCCCGTGCCTTATCGTGGGCTGGGCCGCATTCGAGCTCCTCATCAGCTGCCACCGTGGGCTTTAAACCTAGGCGAAGGTTCGGACCTCCGCCGCAGAGGCCGCGCCAGGGAACGCCATACGTCTTCCAACAACCTCCGCCTTCCGGTATCGTCGCGGCGGAGGTTCGGCGGAGGTTTGGAACCTCCGCTCAGCCTTCCTTCCTCCGCCACGTAGGCCGCGCCTGAACGCCATACGCCTTCCAGCAACCTCCGCCTTCCTGTTTCGTCGGGGCGGAGGTTCAGAACCTTTGCTCAGCTTCCTTCCTAAAAGAGATCAGAAAACACCGAAAGAGAGAAAGGTCAAGTGTATGCATGGGACCTGCGCCCAGGAGCGGAGGTGGGGGAAGGTATTCTCCCCCAACACATACCTCTACGGTTGTGATGTAGGTGACATCAACCACGAGTGTCTTGATCATTATACTCAGTATCAGCCATGTAATCATCATCATATTTATCGTCCTCTTGATCTTCCTCTTTGGTTTCTTCTGTTTGCTTCTCTTTATGCATTGTGTGGAAATCATCGAAACGTTTGAGAAGAGCAGCAAGACTCTTATCCACACCAGCAACAGATGCTTCCAAACTTGTAAGCTTAGTGTTGGAGGCAATTTGTGTGGTCTCCAATTGCCCAAGCTTGTCATTCGTCACCTGCAAGTCTGATTCAAGTCCCTCTGTGTGCAGCTTCACCTTCTTTTGAAAATGTTGTATGATGCCCTTAGTGCGAGGTGGTTGTGGCATTTGGTTATCGTCTTCTGATCCTGATATGGTTCAACAAAACATAGTGGAAACAAGAAGATAGGTGAAAAAAATAAATGCCCTACAGCTAATAGGATGTGGCTGCGCAAGGCACTCTCTATCAACCTGTTTAACAAGTTCTTACCAATTCTTACCTAGCTCAATAGGAAGGATCAACGACCATAAGTGTGCAACAATGGAATGAAGTGTATCGGCGCCGCAGCAACAATACCTGTCAAGCTGTAGAATATGTGGAGCTATATGAGGGTTGAAACAAGGAACGAACTAACACCACGTTAGTGAGAAAAGCAAGCTGAACAAATGTTCAACGGCAGTACTGTGCTAGGACCGTGCTAGAGACGCGAGCCTGGACACAAACAAAGTCACGACACAACAAAAAAGGCACATGAACAGCAAGCTATCACCCCCTTCTTTTCCTTCTCTCTTGTTTTGTGTTTGTCTTCTCTTTCTTTTTTTCTTTTCTATTTTTTTCTTCTTCTTCTTCTTTTTTTTGCTTTTGCACAACTAGAACAAATCTGAATGTTCACAAATCAGACTGCAGAAAAAACTTACAATATATTTCTCTTTCTTTTTAGGGGTGACAAGAATGCAACTAGCAACTCAGATTTTTCTTTGTGTGAACAAAATTTGATTGATAATAGAGAGGATGGATATGGTGCACTGGAGATGGATATGATAATAACATTTGCAACAGAGATGTATATGGCGGTGTGATGGCAGCGGAGATATAAATGGGTGATAGTGACCAAAACGTGACAAGAACTCGAAACTCTAAAGGACTAGAACTAAAACCAGCACTGGACATGACCGAAGTAAACGCAAACTCAACAAGCCCTGACTAAGCAGTACTAGCCACGGCATAAAGGTTTTATAGGATTATGGAAAAACTAATCTACTATATTTTTTTTTGCTTTTCTGGACTATAAGAAAAAAATAAGACACGAAGGATTGAAAGCATCTCACCGATAAACCTTGCTCTGATTACCAACTGATGTGAACCCGTTAGGGTTTTTGCCCAATCTTTCGATAAGAGGAATGGGATAACTTCGATTGGTGAATTGAGATGACGTTCACGGCCCGACTACAGCCTTCCAAGACCACGCCTTAGCAACCGATACATCACCCCAATGGCTGTCACGATCTTGTGGAGCGCGATACCCGACCACTAGGGCACTCGTCCTGTAAGCAATCAAGAACCAGCAAAAACAAGTAGAATAAGTACTGAATTACTAGATATATATGAAGGTTTCATGCTCAGTTTCCAAAGATGTGGGGTTCCGAAGACAAGAAGACGGGCAGCTGATCCAGCATGCGCTCTTACAAGCAAGTAGTGAAGGCTGAACTTGATCTAAACAAAATCCAATTTATTTGTGACGGCTACAGAGGTATATGTGAGGCTGGAGGACGACCTTAGACCTGGTTGGGGTCGTCCTACAACCCTAGGACGCACCGCTATTGGGCCCCACTTGATACACGGGCCATCGGCCCAAAATAAGGTGACGCAGCACCGTTGGTAAAAAACCTACTAGCCTTATTTGTATCATTGCTGCTGCATCTAAGAAGATATGGACCTAAGACTAGATCCATATGAAAGTAGACTTGATAAGCTTTCCAACAAGTATTGGAACGTCCCAATAGGAGTCCATATGAAGCCATGGTGACCCGAACAAGTTAGAGCTGTTCTGTAGTCCGAATCCAATTTCAAAAAGTATTGGTTGGACTCCTTCTTTCCTTAGGCTAGAAGTGACGTGGTGGCCTGATTGAGAATGTTGAGGATATATGGACTTGGCCCCCAATCATCTTTGTTAAGGTTCCATGCTTTCCATATGCAATCATCCCTTGACAAGTTGGCATTGCCTCACATTCTGAACGTAGCCAGCGTAAACCCTTTCCTTGTTGATCTTTTTTATTTCCATGTTGGTCTTCTCCATTATTTCTGAGCAAAACAAGAGTGCATGTGTCTCCAAGATCTAAACAATATGGATAGGAGCTCAAGAGGGAACTCGCTTGATGATTAAGTTGACGAGCACGAGCATGAGTAAGAGGACCAGCAATAGGTACTGGTGTTGGCGGGGATGCATTGTTGTTGTTGATGTCCTCATCAGGTAGACCGCAAGATTTCTGATAGCATGATATATGAGAGAATGTTATATATATGTGATGTATGTATGGGACTAGAGCGAGCTTTTGCCGTACACTTTTGAACATTTTCCTTCAGTAATAAGAACATGATTTTCCTTTTTTTTGTGACTTGGGAGATTCATTGATCATATAATTCCGGGATTACAGTCTTCGGTCAACAGGTTTACGATGCAGGCCGGGCTAACACCCTTGTGAACCGTTCAACCGAAACATTATATTTTACACAAAATATTTCATCACAGAAACATTTTTAAGCATAATTATCCCATAAACACAACTGTTTTCTTCTAGCTTTTTTTTGAGAAAATTGTTTTCTTCTATACCTAATATTAAAGAAGCAAAATTTCTCTCTACCTATTTTTTTTGTCTGTCTCTTCTCTAATTATCTGGGTAATTGTGAGTTTCTTCCGCTTGGACTTATATAATTTGTGTGCATACAAGTTGGAATAGTTTGCGTCTAACACAATACAGAGTCAAAGCCCAAGACTTAAAGCATGCAGGCTAGAAGTAATATATGCTGTGTGTCACCAAGATGGCTAGAATATTTTATTTTATTATGAGTTAGTGTTGTATTTACTCATTAGTTAAGTCGTCAGCTATAGGGTGACGTTGGGTTGGTGGAATCCAAATAGAATTACTCTATCCGATTGAGTTGGAATCCAACCCGTAGGGCCTTGAATTTTACCTTGTTTTTTAGCTCAGTGTCTCCTTCCAAGGGCTTCGTAAAACAATAGTCTGTTTTACCTTTGTACGATTAACAGAGGCCGAGTTACAAGCTGACATTGGGCTGAGATCCAAACCAAACCCGCACCGATCTAAAGCATGTATATTTGAAAGTTAAATCCAAACCAAACTAGACCATGACTTCAATCATCCACACCAAACCAAACCACTTGTACATTCGACCCATTAAAATACATTTTCAACCCACCAATTCACTGGCACCTCATGCTTTTATTTATATTTAGTCATAAGCAAAAGCAAAAAATAAATAGATAGAATAAAAACTCATTATTAACTCTATTATTGATAGTCAAACCAAATCAGCCCACTTTAATAGGGCCCAAACCAAACCAGACCAACAGCCTTCTTAGCCCATTTCACCCCAAACCAATACAGCCCAAAAGCAAAACCAAACTAAAAAACTGGGTTTAACCCAAACCATTGTCAGGTTTCCGAGTATATACTTTTGGCCAAGGTTTAGTACGTACATATGTTCTTCATGGTGTTGTCATGACTTAAGTTTATTATATACGCACCCAACAAAAATACCTCCCTCAACCCAAGATCATCAAGGGTTACATTCATGCTCCACTAGCTGGACCTCGCTAGGGCTGAGGAGGATGGCTGCGCAAGTGACTAGACCTACATCGTCACACATCATGTTTCATGTGGAGTGGCCATATTAGGACATCACATTCAGAATCATGAACGTTCGAGCGCTCACGGAAGGCTGCATCACCTTCATTCAATTCGAGAGGGGCGTCTTGCGTCTCAGCTTCCACTTCAGGCACTTCTTCTACAAGAGATGATGGCGATTGACCTCAGTATGTCGCTGTTTGTAGTTTGATGAATCAAGATTCAAAAATACTACACAGTTGAAATTGAATTGTTTGCTCATTTGGAACTGGCCTATAAGACGTAAAACCGGCTTGTAAGTAGTAGATCCAGGTTGTTAACTCGCTATCAACCATAGCAAAAGATGTTCCAGTAAAGGAATACCAAATTAATATTGGTTTATTTAGTTTACACCCTAAATCAAAAAGAGTTTTTTGGTTTTCATCTTTCTTAAGTTTTATTATTTTAGATTAATAAAACGTCATATTATTGTTAACTCATATCATGGATCTTATAGTCATCGTAAATAAAATACATGGATTTCAAATATTATATAATTATATAATATATGTAAAACATAAATACATAGTTATTATTTTTGTCACTATTTTTCATCACCCCTTTGGCAATTTTTTTTTTTCTCTCATTGCAATGGACAGATATGTTTCCTAGTCTTACTACTAAAAAGCACCAAATGTTATCGTCACCGGCCGCTAATCACTCCCCCTACGCTTATCGCCCGCCCTGCTCCCTCCATCGTGTGTCTGTGGAACCGCCGCCCCGCGCACAATTCCCAGATCACTGCCGCGCATGACGCCCACCTCCGAGAGCCCCTTCCATCTGCCGCCCTTGCAAAAGTGCAGCTGTTCAATCCCCTACCCACCCCGTACAGACTACAGAGCAAGCGCAGCCATGGCGACGGATCGGGATTCAGGAGAAGGAGCGTGAGGCGGAGCTAGAGAATGCCATGTACAGTAGCTGCTTCCTCCTCGACCTCGATCCCACCGTCATTGGATCCTCCTCTGCCTCGATCCAGCCACCCTTGGATCCGTCTCCTCCCCCGCCGGCTGCATCGGCCTCTTCCGTCGCTCCAACCCCCGCCTCGACGAGCAGCTCCTCTACTTCCTCCCCTC
The DNA here is from genome assembly GCA_015844335.1 of Chrysopogon serrulatus. Classification (NCBI taxonomy): domain Eukaryota; kingdom Viridiplantae; phylum Streptophyta; class Magnoliopsida; order Poales; family Poaceae; genus Chrysopogon; species Chrysopogon serrulatus. The sequence goes on along the minus strand of JADLZL010006721.1, from coordinate 56,369 downwards.
GCTCTGCGGCCCCGCGCAGTCCGTGAAGGCAACCCTTGGCTTTTCTCCAATTTCTGGTTGCCTTGTCTTTGCAATTTTTTTTGGACTTTCTTGATCTTTGATTTGGTTCGGTTGGCATTCAACATGGAATTTTGATAGGGTCTGCCGGTCTGGCCAATCTTCGACTTCACCCAATCCAGGGAGTTGAGGAAGGTGAGATTTCTACAGTTTGTTTCATATTTTTTTGGTTAACTAGGTAAATGCCCGTGCGTTGCAACGGGAACACATAATACTATGATAATATATGTATGAGCGTGCATTATACTGTAACCTAAAGTGGCTCCTACAGTCATGATGTTTCAAAAACATCAATATTATATAAGTCTTCAAGAAAGAAAGAAAGATATATCAATTACAGTATACGAAGACCATAGTTATTTTGACCAACATAAAGAAGACAAAGGTGTAAACATGACACACTACCCATAATTTCTTATAATAAAATGTATACATAAATATATATAATTTCTTATAATAAATTGTATGCATAATATAGGACATGACATATATATAGTAATATGAAGAGTCTAATCTCTCAATAGTTCGAGCAGGAGAATGTGCAAGCACCACGCTGCAGCAAGTCACAAATCAAAGATGATCCCCAAGATCTGCAAGTCCAAGATGTGGTGTCTGACTTCATAGATGGCTGAAGCAACAGCTAAAAGTATCCTGCATATAAGTTGGTTGTTAAATTTTAATGCTAAATTGTTGTTGACTATCTTCAAAAAAATATATATTGGCGTGTGATACATTACCTTCATCATGGAGTTAGAACTTCTTTATATACAATATTCTTCATGAATATATCCTTTGTCTATTTTGTCTTTTCTTTCTTCTTCTTTCCTTTCTCTTTCTCATTCACATCCTTCTCAGTAGCCGGCACGGCCAAGATCCTAATGTTCGATCTTGCCGTGGCTCTTGATAGAGCAACATACAATTGACCATGTGAGAACACTGGTTCTGGCAAGTATATCCCGATGTTAGGAATAGTCTACCCTTGAGCCTTGTTAACAGTCATTGCGAAGCTGAGCCGAATAGGAAGTTGCTTTCGCTTGAATTGAAAAGGAAACATCTCATCATCCGATGGACATAACGGTATGCGAGGAAGAAAAACCCGCTTTCCAGTGTGTTGTCCCAACACAATTTCTGCGTGTATGGTATTTTTTTTAAAACCCTCGTATGATAAGCCTTGTACCATTACAAAGTCCATTTGCAGGGTCAATATTCCTCAACAATATTACTGGACAACCAATCTTCAGCTTCAACACATGTGGAGGTAGACCATTAGGTGTCAAAGTGTTAAGAAATTCCTGAGGGTAGTAGTTGTGTGGATCGTCCACTGCACAGTCAAAACTATGGTACACCATCTCACCCCCATAAAAACGATCTATCATCTTCATATTAATCATATCAACCCAGTCATTCCTTGTAGACAATATCGCTCGAGAGGTGATATAATCTCTGTTTGACATATTTGCATTAAAGTTTGGGAATATGCAATCAATTAGAGCATCAAGATTGCTATCTTCCCCAGTGTGTGGTATGCATATATCATGAGGAAGACGGATTTCATCATCACCAATCACCTCCTCAGAACCTCCACCAACACGCAGTAGGTAATCTGCAAACCATGGGTCGCTCTTTGCCCTCATATTACGCTCTAGTTTTAGATGCCGCATGGAATCCCAAAGGTACGACATCCGCAGCGAGGCACCAACTACCTGAGCCCTTGACCCTCTCTGAACAACAGGAAGAACTTGTCTAAAATCTCCATCGAACACCACGGTCTTCCCTCCGAATGACAACTCAGGTCGGTCCATTATATCACGAAGACTATTATCCAGTGCCTCGACGCACTGCCTCTTTGTCATGCTAGCCTCGTCCCCGTATAATGAGAGATGATGCCCGAAGAAGCTTGGCGGTACCACTGCTTTTTGTGAAGGTGCGGAAGGCCCCATCATCGATGGTGAGAGGAATCTTAAAGCGCGAGTGGGCGGTTCTGCCACCAGGCATTATTAAGGCCGCAACACTGATGTAGCCGTAGCCACAAAGAATCTTTTTCTCGATCGCGTATAGTAGTAGCGAGAAGGGCTTTGTACAAATAAGTCTTCCCGGTTCCTCCAGGACCATCCACAAAGAAGAGACCCCCATGTTCGGTATCAACTGAGGACATAATCTCATCATATGCAGCTCGTTGCTCCTTATTAAGAGTGTCTAAAAGAGCCACATCATCCTCATTAGCCTCTATGCTGGCCTCCTAAAAAATCTCTCTAGGAAGATTGGAAGAGGCATCATATGTGTCATCGATATCAGGAAGTGGGTACATCTTTATATCCTTCTACATTGATTGTAGCAATTTTCGAATATCTATGAGGACCATCTGCTCCACCATAAAGGTGGATTGATTATTGCGCTTGTAGTCCTTTGACATTGCTTCCTTGTGTTTCTCCCACAGTCCAAACACATCACTGGGCTCACAAAACACCAATATTGTTGCAAAGAGCCTTCATAATGCATATGGCATCATCCACTCGGTTGCCTCAGCAAGACTCTCATCCAGTGTATTGTCCTCTTCAATTAGGTCACTTCTTTCTGTAGCTTCACGGAAGGTCGGTAGGAGCACGCCGTCAACGGTCTTTAGACACTCAAAGAAGGTTGCACCTGCCACGTTGTTCAGGAGAACCCAAAGATAGTAACGCTCCCCCTTGGCTGGATTGGCAGGCATGATCCTTCCAATCTGTCGCAATGTATCACGATGTACCCTCTCTTTCCAAAATTTGCCCTGTGCTTGCCACGTATAGAACTCAGGAAAGTCTCAATACAATATACCTCGGGCTCTTTCATCTGTTCTATTCAGCTCAAAGTATGATGTCAGCTATGACCATCAAAGATACATGATTTAAAAGAACTATGGATTAAAAATAAACAAAGCAATTTAAGTAGTTTATAGAATGATAGAAAATATTGTAATTACCATTGTCATCAAACAGTGGTGTTGTCAGTGCTACTGATGTAGGCTGAAGGCTAGGTCCCGTCATTCCTAATAATCAATGATCATGGTTGTAAGTATAATATTGTATACAATATAGGTCACCTAAATGGGATGATGGGGCATTAGTATTTACCATTATTGGTCATGACTGAATGAGGCAAGGTTGTGTTATCATTTAGGTGTTCTTCAGTCATGCATTCACAATCATCTAACAGTGATGTTGTCCCTACCTCTGATATAGTCTGGATGTTGGGTCCTGCACTTTCTGTTAATCATAGAATGATCATGGATCGCTTAGATACAATATTGGTATATAGGTCACCTAAATGAGATATGAGACATTGATATTTACCGTTGTTGGTCACGACCGATTGAGGCAAGGGTTTGTTAAGATCCACTCGGTCTTCAGTCATGCAGTCACCATCTTTATTTGTTGTCCGTGTGTTTGAACCAATGCGGTGCTCAAACAGCGTGTTACGACAGGTTAACAACGCATGTCTTTGTCTAGACATAACATGTGATCTCTTTGTCATATGGTCGGGTAGTAACTCATCGCATCCTTCATCATTAGCCTCCTCATGAGGTGGAGAAATATAAAGAGATGTTGCACTGAACTCTAGAATAACCCAATCACTGGATTTTGTCATGGATCTATGAGCTCGAGATGTGCCTATAGTGGGCCACACAACCTTGGGAATATATAATGGGTTCTCCATGGCGATAGACTCATGGTGTAAGGTGTGCTTCCACATCTCCTTATATTTTTTGTCAGCTCTTTTCAATGCCTCCTTGCGCTTGGGTTGACTATTATACACCCTCTGACTCTCACGCCTTGCTTCCCTTTGTTCGGGCGTCATATTTTTGTACCTCTCACTAAAGTAGTTACTTCGTGATGTACTTTGTACACAAGTTTTATCAGGATAGGGAGTAGGAGTATTGGTGAAATCAACTATTTTCTCCTTCACTATAGTTTCCACTTCTGGCTCATCTATCAATATAATCATGTAAATGCAACCATGGCTTTATTGAGTCATAGCATCATAATTATGAAAGAGATAAAATATTTTGGCCTCTTTAATAGTTACATGATAACCGAGTGGGCATGTTCTCTTCAGCAGTATAGGTTTGATAGGAATCATTCCTATGGAGCCAATCATCCATTTCAGCGGGAGCCATATTTTCCTTATTTGATGCAACATCATCTACAAAATCATACACATTACATATATCTGTAAAAAAATGTTAATTTATCGGTACATGGGATCTCAACATGTTAGGATTCATGCATTGCAATTGATAGTTCCAATGGCATGTTGCTTTTTCTTTTGATGATAAGCTTCACGGCGTTTCTTATTAATTGCATCCTTTTGTTCACGCCATAGAGCTCTATTCCTTTCCCAATCCAGATAGATCAATTTGCCTAGGAAAAAAAAATGAATGCTCTCTGTAGCACAAAAGTAACATTTCATATTCAATCAAACTATGAGCTACAACTGACCTAACTAAAGATCTGAACAATGATGCAAACTCCTTGCTCCTATTCTACATACCTGCACATGGTGGTGACGCAGGTTCCATACAGAACTAATGAAAACTAAATACATTTATTGCTAATGTCACCTGCAATTAGAGACTCAACTGACAAGCTATACTACTTACTCCTATTTAAGAATCGAGTAATTTAATTTAATAGGTAGTGTTAATCCATTTACTGATATCTAGCCAAAAATAGCAGAAACCTCTTCTCGGACCTTTCTTATCAACGAGTTTAGCCACTGCCTTTTTTCATGCACAATAGTTGCAGTGTGAAAATATCAAACACAGCAATTGTTACCAATATCAAGTGTCAATTTTATTCTTGAAGGCATAGTGAAGACATCATCTTTAATGGACAGTGTACCAACCTGACTCAGGCTATGTGCTACTCCACCAAATGTACAGTTATGGTGCTGATTCCCTCCCCCTAAAATACAGTAAGCCTGTGGATCATCCTCCTACTCTGATAAAGCAGCAGGCACCAGTAGATTTATAAGGCAGTGACAAAATTTGATACTTCAAGCTTGTAAAGCAGGTCCATAATGCCAAACATGGATGATGCACTCACCTGTAAAAGAACATCATATCACCACATTCAGTAAGAAGATACTCAAATCAAAGGCAGTAAAGTTGGGCAGTCATTGCTCAGCTAGTCAGCTTTATAAGACAATATTAGTAGGTCACTAATTTTTGAAAAGAAACAACTCTTTATATATATGTTTGTTGAAAGGCTAAATAGATTTGCTTGCTTATCCTCTATTCTGTTGAACTTGTGACCTTAGAGCACAGGGAACAAATCCAATGGCGGCTTCCCTGGTTTGCTCTAAGCCTGTGAACTCAAACTGGAATAGATAACGAAGGTATTGCTGTTGCACAAAGGGCACACAGTAGTGGAAGGAAGTGTTTATCGTTTTTGTAGAAGCAAAGGTGACAAACTGAAAAGCCAAAGTCTAAAGGGAACACAAATCAACAAGCTTTCACTGCTAAGAAAGATAAGGCAACTTATTCCACAAGTCAATAGTTTGACTGCTAAGAAGCACAAGCAGGCGCTGCAGAATAACAGAATTATCATGCCTCAAAATACTCCCAAACCACAGTAGCATTGGAGGTATGGAACACTATTGTGAATACCAAGGACAAATTCTATTAGTTATTTTAGGAAAAAGAGAAGACAAATCAAGCACACTGCACACTATCTTACAATTCTATATTGTAGCACATGTCTAGCCTGCATGTACCAATAATGGAGGTTCAGAAACTGCAAGCTAAATGAGAAGTAACCGCTATAGCTTTCCTAAAATAAAATTACAAAAAAGGTACATAGAGCCAAAAAAGCTTATTAGAGGCACTGAAACGACCCGCGATTTCCTCGAAGGGAAATCCACAGAGTACATCATTTACAGTTGATACCACAGTTCATACATCGCAAAAAGGTACAAGTTATAAGGTTTTACAACACTTGAAGGCACACCTAAGTACAAAGTATCCTAGCGATATACGCACACAGGTCAACATCAGAGTAGGCGTAGCGCCATAGCGGGTGAAGGCTCCTCCTTCACAAATGACCATCAGAGTCGGGGTAGAGTATCAGCGGGCGTAGACTTGATATCCTTAACCAAACTTGAGTGTAGGAACGAGACCGCCTAATTCTTCCAGCTCCATTGTCGTCGTAGTCATCCTTGGGTCCCAAACCTGCTCAACTCTATCAGTACGATTTATACTGGCCACGGGCTCCCACCCTATGCTTTGCTTTGCTATGTGGTAAGTGGAATGCAAGGGTAGAGAAAAAGGCCTACATTTGGCTGTAGTTTTCCTATGCCAGTTTATAATGTAAATATAATATAGTTCATCAAGTTTTAACCCATCTCATCCACACATCCATCCATCCCATCCACATCCACATCCATGTTCACACATCTCACCACACTCTCACTCTCTAGTCGGCAAGGAAGACTCCCACTCCTCCTTGCCTCAACGGCCTAAGCCAGAATCCAACAACACCCAGGGGGAGAGAAGAGAAAAGGACTCCACTCACTATAACGAACATGGGGCATACTCACGGGAATGTCCATACCGGGGACACGGCTATACATATAGATTTAGTAGCTCTGTAGAGCTTGTACACCTGGAACCACAAGATCGCCATCATCGACGATGCCTCGTCTAGGCTGATACCAAGCCGTCACCTAAGGCCCGATGCCACTCTACCACTCAGCTCTGGGGCACCCCGGAGATCCACCCAAGACACCGAGACTGTGGAGACATGGTACTGGATCCCAAAGGGATATCACGCTGTCTCGGGAGGGGGTGGGGTCTCGGCACCCGTACCTCCCTACACTATCACCTATCAACCTAGTAGTAGCAGCATGGGGCCAGCTAGTCGTCAAGTCAGACCCCCGCCCATTCAGAGACGAGTGGTGTGCATGAAAAAGTCCCATGAACCGCATACTCACCCAATCAGTCCTTAGAAGGACTGGACAGGATATCTTCACAAGGGGGCTCAATGCCCATGCCTCAACGGCACCTCCATTCCGGGGATTCGTCCCACAAAGACACTTCTCCCCCGAATTTTTCTCACATCACATGTACTCGCCATAGGTACTCTCTCACATAGGGAGTGCCCAGATCACACTCCTCCAGCAAGACTTGTCCTCTGACTCATTGTGGATCCTGTCCAGTCGACACAACCCTCACCACAAACCCAAGACACATGCCAAGATCTCTCCCATGTTATCCCAGTTATCTAGTTTTTGGCACCGCATGCCTTAGCCTCACACAAGCTAGTTCACATCATCAGTATGTAGAGTGAGTGGTTGGAACAGTATCATGATAAGCGTACATCTAGCCTAACAGTGGGTGTGCAGGAGAAAGGTTGCGTCAAGGTAATGGCTCGTCAAGCAATCTACCATGCATCCTATCACAGTTATTTGCATAAGTAAAGCACTAGCAGCTACACATTGCATGCCTAATGGGATTCTACGAGGTTAGGTGGGACGTGGCACCTGTTTATAGCAATCCATGTTCATCCACATCTGGTTGTCCTTCGTGTCTCCTCCCTCCAACGGTTCTCCGGTCTATCCATCGTCACCGCGATGCAGCTACCTCGATATAGTGACAAACAAGGCAAAAGAGCAATCAATCCCTAACCAAAATCCAGCACTTCCCCAAAAAGGCAACAAGATACAGAAGGAACCAGATAACTCCAAAACACTGAAAGACTTAGCCCTCGCGGAGAGTGTCCGATCCTTAGGCTCAATTAAATAGAAGTGGTTGTCTGCTAAGCACAAGCCCGGATCACGACCATGGTATAGCCAGTACTTCCTAGGTCAATCGTGTCGACCTGTACGGCTTCAAAAGAAGAGGCCTTGATCCTAACTTAACTTATCCAAACACCGCGGTTGCGACCTTTCGATCTGGACGTCATGGAAATTGGCGGGGACCGGAGGATCACAGGCAGGAGAGAAAAAGGGAAAATAGGAATAGCAGGGTTTGGCCCTTGCGGCCTTTAACCCGCAAGTCACAACTACTATATAGGATTCGAGTAAGAACGATTAACATGAAATAGAGGAATTGTGACTTGGTTCCGAGGCTCTTTGGCTTACCCGTCATGATAGCGACAGTAGCAAAAGAGATTGGAACACGAGCAACAGGGGAGCGGCTACAGGCCCTCTCGACCTGCACGACACAACAACGTCAGGAGCCGAGAAGAGAGTAGTCACAATAGGGGAAGAGAGGAGAGCTAGCTGGGCATGTCCATGTCACGGCCTCGGTCACATCGTCGGTGAGGATGGTTTTCCAATGGTCGATCGGGTCGACTCGCACGGGTCCGAAAATGGGACATAGACCATGGCTTCGCTAACTAGAAGAGATAGCCCGGTCTGTGATCCAATCGTCATGGCCAAGACGGGATCGAATAGAGCGGGCTAGCGGGGAAGAAAGAAAGTAGAAGAGAGAGGGGGTGGTGGTCTACTCCTTCCAATGCACATGCCACGGCAAAAGGTGGGGCATCGAAGAGGAGCGACGCACAAGAGAGCGCGAGTGCCTAATCCACTTGTAGGGTACTTCGACCAAGATGCACTAAATGTACTAAGTTACCCCTAGAGTTCTTAGCAGTGCGGTTTTCACCGCAAGAACCCAAGGAATGCTTCGGTCGAATAAGTACAAGCATACAAGGGGGTTAAGCACGAAGGATCCAAAAGAGAAAAGACGAGATTCGCCTTCCTTTGATCCACTCGCCATTGCAATCGACGGGAACCAAAGGAATGGAAATCAGATAGTAAAAGCAATACAAGAACACCATCAAGCACAAAAATCAAAGAAGGGGCTTGGGTCCCACGGCACCTCGATCTACATGACAAGGTAATGGTCACTGATCGAAAGAGCCAAAATGGAAGGACTCGATCCACGCCTTACTGGATTAGCGAGAATCGAAGGAGAGCAAAAGAGTAGAATGGTCCCGCGCTCCCCCAACCTACCCGTCATGGCAAGGGATGGTGGTCGGAGGTAAAGAGACCAAGGTCTCGCGCGGTCCCGTGATCCACGCCAACTCATAGGGCACCACGACCTCCGTGCAACTAAAGCGGCAAAAGTTACTCCTTAGGTTCGTAGCGACGCAGTTGCCATCACGTGAACCGAGGATCGCTCCGGTCTAGGTGGTGCAAGCATACGAGGTGGCTAGGGAAAAAGTAAAAGGAAAAGAAAAGAAAGGAAGGAAAAGAGGTAGAGCCCAATGGTCATGGCGAGAAGACTCGCGGCCACAAGCTCTGTCCTAGAAAGTTGGCTCTCGTCATCCCATGACAGTCACTTCCTAGCTCGTCTCCCACCAGACTATGTCACGAAGGACTCGCCGTGTACGGGTCATAACCGTATCGCTAAGTCCTTGATGACCATGCCCTAGGGTCGACTAGGGTTGCTATGATCGTAGTACTACGAGATCAATTAAAGCACAAGAGAGCGAGGGAAATGAGTTACGCTCGGCATCACGGTCACGGCGGGACGAACCCACGTCCGGAACACCCGAGCGAGGTACGATCCCTCGACCAGCTTGAAGGCGCGGTCCACAGACAATGTCGCACAAGCACACAAGAACCAATCCAACATCCTCGACACAAAGCAATCGACTCGAGTGGCACATATCCATAGCACAAGATAGACCGGCGCGAAGGCACGGCACAGGCATAGATAGACATGGTATAGATAAAGTGCGACATTGAGATCAAGAATGGAAAAGCAGGAGCTTTGTCGACGTCCAGGACGGCGTCGGCGGGGTTCGATGGCTAGACCTTGGCGGGGAAGAATGAGGTTGGTAGGGTTTCACGGAGCGACGCTGGAAGCGGCAGGAGGTCCATGGCCAACGGGGCTTGGCCCTGGCCAGCTGTAGCCACCTCCATCCTGCTGTAGCCATCTCAGGCTGGCTCTGGCCAGCTGCTGGCCGGCTGCAACTAGCTATAGCAGGCTACAACTAGCCGGCAGTGGTGTGGCTAGCCAGAGCAGGCCGGGACGCAGCAGCAGGTGACCGGGTGCTGGCCGGGCATCGGGGAGCTCCGGCAGGGCTTCCGCGGGGTGGTTGGCTTCCCTGCAGAAGTGAGGAACAGCGGCGCGAAGGCCGGTCTCAGCATGGTTCATGACAAGGATGGAAGAAAGGTGGGAGCTTTGGCTGCTGTTGGCTCACCGGCGCCAACTGAGGCTGAAGGCGAGGTGCGGTGGAGGAGGGCGACGTGGTCGGAGCTCCTGGTCGTGGTCCGGCGCGGCGAGGAGCAGCACGGTGGAGGAGACACGGTCACTGCAGGTGCCGAGGTGCTGCGGGTCGGTGAGGCAACGTCGTGGCAATGCCGCTCCTTGCCGAACGACGGCGGTTGAGTGCGTGCCCGGGCGGTCTCGGGGCAGGTGACCCGCGGCCGGACGCCGTAGCGAGGCCGACGCTGCTCGCTGGAGTGGCGCTTACGCACGGTGAGCGCCGCTGGCCACGCTGTGGCCGGGCGGAGGCGAGCACGACGAGGTGCGGCCGACGGGGCGGTGAGGCGTGACGCGGGCCGCGGGCTTGGGCCGGGCGCTGGCCGTGGCGAGGTGGTTGCGCGGCCGCAGCGGTTTACGCCAGCTGCGCCGGGCGCGTGAAGAAGCGAGGCGGCGGCGTAGGTGAGGCGGCCTCGCGGGAGCGCGCGTGACTCGCCGGGCGTCCGTGGCAATGGCGGATCAAGGGGCGGCCGCCGTTGTGTGGTACAAGCATCGGCGAGGGGAGGAGTGGCGGCTCCGGCGCGGTGCTCGGAGAGAGGAGAGGAGGAAGGGTGAGGGTGGCGGCGCTGGGAAGGGAAGAAGGCGAGGGCGACGGTCGTGCGGCTCTTATACGACGCGGGCTAGGGCTACGAGGAGGGCAGCGACCATCCTTGGCGTCCGTGCCATGGGAGGGGACAGCGCGGAGCGAGAGGAGGAGAGGAGTGGCGGCGGGACGGAGGAGAAAGGAGGGGGAAGCAGCTGCGGCGGCTCATATAGGAGCGGCGGCTAGGGTTCCACGAGCGACACGGGATCCTCGTCGTCCGCGCCCGCTTGGGACACACGGCATCCATCCATCCAGGGGAGCGCGGACGCCGAGACGAGGGCGTGCACGCCCCTGGTGGCGGCGGCTGGGAAGGGCATGCCTGCCCTAGGGTTTGGGCGAGGCGCCCTCCGCTCGGGCCTGCGTGGGCCAACATGGGCCAAGCGAGGGAGGAGGGGAGGTGCTGTGCCCGTGGCACTGTTGGGCCTGCTCGGTGGGAAGAAGGGAAAAAAGGGAGAGCCGGTTGGGCCTCGTGGAGAGAAGGGAGGGAGATGGCCTAACAGGAAGCTATAGGTTTTCTTATTTTCTCTTGTCAATTTGGGATAAATCAAAAGGAGAATTTGAGTGAAAACTCCAGGAGGAAAAGGAGTTTGTCTTGTTTTCATGATCTTGGATTTGATCGGAACTCTAAGGGATGAATTGAGAGTGGATTGAGAAGGAAGCAAAAGGAGGTTGAGAGTAAATTTATTCGGATAGAAGGGAAAAATGATTTTCCTTTTTGTGACTCAAGAAGATTGCAACAGATTTGTGCACTCCAGACTCCAAACAAAATTCAAATCCTGAAACCAACACGAGAACTGGGCTCACCCCCGCAACCAATTCTACATGAATGCAACATCGCGTGCAGAACTCCCCTCTGTTTGACCGCGCTTTGACCTAGCGACTACATGCTTCACACATTGCAGGAAAAAGTTTTAAAAATTTTGGATTTTTGGTGTTCCGAAAACACGGGATGTTACAGTCACATGATAAAATGCCCAAGCTTTTTGCAAGACCACACCATCAGACATATTGCAGAGGCATATTAATAGATGCAATTCAATGAATCACAGTTGAAGATTTCATAGGCATCTATGATTGATGGCTACTCCAAACAAGAGTTCATAGGCATCTATGATTGATGGCTACTCCAAACATAGCAGATGATAGAACTACATATCAAGTACTTACAAAACAGATTACACTAAGGTAAAGAAGGATTTAATAATATGCCTACTGTATCTGTTCAGAAAAGGTATATATGATTGATGACTACTCCTTTCAATTAGTTGCTGTAATTAACACGAGTGTTTGATGCAAAATTTCCATCTGAAAAGGAAGGGATGGACAGCAAGTCAATACATTGTTCCACAGATCAAGTTCCAGAATCCAGATGGGTGGATTTTGATAATACTTAGACTTAGGAGCAAGGGCACAGGTTATATATTGGAAAATAGCCATGAATAAGCAACACAGGTTATATATTGGAAAATAGGCATGAATAGCCAATCACAAGCATCATATCTCAATCTCCTATGGACTATGGACTTTGCAGGCTACAGAGAGCACCACATCTCTAGTCTTCTTGTGAGCTTACAATCAGAAGATGGTGGCAAATGATATATCAGATGACCCGAGAAGCAATACAGTAACAATGGGAGATTTTCTAATAAATGGCACTTGCTTTTGGAGCTTTTTGGCTACGGAGGAGCAGAGATGGACTGAGAGAGTACAGAGGAAGATGGCTGGGAGAAAAGGTGAGAGGAGCAGGGTAGAGTGGATGGGAGGAGAACAAGGGATCTTGCCTTGGGGCTTCAGGTTGTTGTCTCCTGCACGCCGGTGCCCGCCGCCGGAGGTGAGGAGGATGATCGAGGATCGATGAACCCCGGTGTGGAAACTCACGCGAACACAGAGGAAACCCAAAGCACGCAAAACATAGAAATTTTGGTGCCGCAACCAACCGGCTTTTCTGACTCTATTGATAAACGATATATACAAACTCTGAGCAGCTCGTGGCCACTCGACTCGGCGCCATGCACGCCACTCCTCCCTACAAGGTCGCGCCATCCCACGACCGGATGAATGGTGCCCAAGACTTCAGCTAGGGCTCAACGAAAATAACGGAGAACACTTCTACGTGATCACCACCCCGCGAACAAAGCGCGAGTCAGGCGTTACAAGACGCACCCCTATCGGGTTCCTTATTTGCAAAGACTGAAAGACTGAAACTACTGAACCTGGACTGAATGAACTAACAATCTCCCCCTGAATGAAGTCGATTCAGCCCAGGTTGACAACACCAATCTTCTCACGAAGTTCACACAACCTGACTCGTCCTAGTGCCTTCGTCATCAGATCAGCGAGTTGATCTTGAGTGCTCGCATACTCCAGCAAGATAGTTCCCTTGTCGACACATTCACAAATGAAATGGAATTTAGTATCAATGTGCTTACTTCGATCATGCAGCATAGGGTTCTTGCTGAGTGCGATTGCCGACATGTTGTCCATCTTGAGATGAGGCGCCGGAGGCTCGTCGCCCGTGACTTCCTTCAGCAGCCTCGTGAGCCACACCGCCTGGCATGCTGCACTAGCACCAGCGATGTACTCTGCCTCGCATGAGGAGAGCTCCACGACCTTCTGTTTCTGGGATTGCCAGGCCACTGCCTTTGTCCCCAAGAAGAAGATGATGCTGGTTGTGCTCTTCCAGTCATCACTGTCACTGTAGCCCGTAAGGCTGTTGTCGACGCCTGAAAGCTTGGGGTAGACAAGCCCGAACTCCACTGTCCCAGCAATGTAACGGAGAAGATGTTTCACTGCAGCCATGTGCTCCTGCCTGGGCTTCTCCAAAAAGCGACTCACCATCCCCACCGCGAACGAGATGTCCGGGCGTGTGTGAATCAGGTAACGCAGACTTCCAACCAAGCTGCGGTACTCTGTTGCATCGACCTCTGCCGATGACCCATCCTTGGACAGCTTCAATCTCGCCTCCATAGGGGCATGGCAAGGTTGCACCCAGCCATGTTTGCCTTCTGAAGCAGCCTGCGAGCATAAGCAGCCTGACCAAGTGTGATTGCAGCTTTGCTCTGTCTCACCTCTATCCCCAGGTAGTAGGAAAGCAACCCAAGGTCGCTCATCCAGAATAGCTATGGCATCTCACCCTTGAACGCTTCAACTCCGCCTTCCTTTGCCCCAGTAATTATCAAATCATCGACGTAGACACCAACAATCACCCGTGAAGACCCCTTGCCTCGGGTGTACATGCCATGCTCACTGGGACAGCGGGTGAATCCCAGATCACACAGGCAGGTGTCCAGCTTCTGGTTCCACGCCTGGGAGCCTAATGAAGTCCATATAGTGCCTTCTTCAGGCGCAGCACCTTGCTCCTGTGCCTGGCTGCAACAAAGCCTAGCGGCTGCTGCACATACATCTCCTCGGCGAGGTCTCCGTTCAAGAAGGCTGTCTTGACATCCATGTGATGCATAAGCCAACCCTCCTGAGCAGCAACCGCAAGCAGCACTCTCACCGACTCCATCCTCACCACCGGTGCAAACACCTCATCGAAGTCGATGCCAGACTTCTGAACGTAGCCCTTCGCCACCAAACGCGCCTTGTGCTTCACAATCGCGCCCAATTCGTCGCGTTTGATCTTGAACACCCACTTGAGCCCAATGGCACGGTGCCCTTGTGGGAGGTCGACGAGTGTCCAGGTGTTGTTCTGCTCGATCGAGGACAGTTCCTCGAGCATGGCCTTGCGCCATTCTTCATCGCCACGTGCCTCGTCGTACGTGGTCGGCTCACCATCGACAGCAAGCATCAGCTCATCGCCTACGTCCCGGACCGCCTCTCCCGGGGCTTGCACATCGCCGAGGACATTCTCCAATGTCATGAACCTCAGTGGCGCGTCGTCAGCGTCGGCGTCCAGCTGAAGCTCCCCGGGAGGAGGGGAGACGAACTCCATCCCTCTAGGTGGTGTTCCCGGTGCTGGCGAGTTGGCCGGTGCGGGCTCCTGCACCGGGTCGAGGAAGAAGCAGCAGTGCCCTGTGTCGATGTCGAGGGTCCCGGTGACGCTGGTGTCGACGACACTGGAGTTTGTGGTGCCTGTGCGCCGCCCGTGGCGAGCATGCGTCACGTACTCCACCGTGAACGGCTCCCCCTGAGCCGCGCTCGATGCAGCTGCCTCCACATCCCCCCATCTCCATGCCTTCCCTTCATCGAATACCGCATCCCGTGATATGTGAACACGCTCCGTGCTTAGGTTGGCTCGTAGCCGATGAACGCCATGGGGATGCTTCGATCGTCGAGCTTGTGTTGGTGGCCGCCGGTGACCTTCACATATGCAGTACAACCGAAAGTGCGAAAGAAGTGCACGGCCGGCTTAGAACCATACCAGACCTCGTAGGGCGTCTTCCCTTCCACGCTATGTGTCGGTGATCGGTTCAGGATGAAGACGGCAGTGGACACTACCTCACCCCAAAGCCAACTAGGAACGTTCATCCCCTTCATCATGCTGCGTGCCATGCCCAGCACCTTCTGGTTCCTTCTCTCCACCACGCCGTTCTGTTGAGGTGTGTAAGGCGCGGTGAGATGGCGATGCATGCCTTGATCAGAGCAGTGCTCCTCGAACACCTGCGCCGTGAACTCTCCCCCACGATCTGTGCGCAGCGTCCCCAGCTTCTCACCAGCCTCCTTCTCCAGCTTGGCCTGCAGCTGGATTATGGCCGCCGCTGCTTGGTCCTTCGAAGCCAAAAGGACCAGCCACATGTGCCTGCTCCTGTCATCAACAACAAGCAAGAACAGCCTCTTCCCTCCCAGGGTAGCTGGCGTGATCGGACCGCACAAGTCCGCATGCACCAGCTCCAGGGATCGTGATGCACGGAACCTGCTCGCCGCCGGGAACGGTTGACGTCGTTGTTTCCCGGCGAGGCAGCTCTCGCACACCTCCCTTCCACGCTCCGCGTCGGTGATCGGTTCAGGATGAAGACGGCAGTGGGCACCGCCTCACCCCAAAGCCAACTAGGAATGTTCATCCCCTTCATTATGCTGCGTGCCATGCCCAGCACCGTCTGGTTCCTTCTCTCCACCACGCCGTTCTATTGAGGTGTGTACGGCGTGGTGAGATGGCGCTGCATGCCTTGATCAGCGCAGTGCTCCTCGAACACCTGCGCCGTGAACTCTCTCCCACGATCTGTGTGCAGCGTCCCCAGCTTCTCACCAGCCTCCTTCTCCAGCCTGGCCTGCAGCTGGATTATGGCCGCCGCTGCTTGGTCCTTCGAAGCCAAAAGGACCAGCCACATGTGCCTGCTCCTGTCATCAACAACAAGCAAGAACAGCCTCTTCCCTCCTGGGGTAGCCGGCGTGATCGGACCGCACAAGTCCGCATGCACCAGCTCCAAGGATCGTGATGCATGGAACCTGCTCGCCGCCGGGAATGGTTGACGTCGTTGTTTCCCGACGAGGCAGCTCTCGCACACCTGCTCCACGTGATCGATCACCGGGAGCCCGCGCACCATCTCTTTCCTGGACAGCAGCTTCAATCCATGGAAACCAAGGTGCCCATACCTCGCGTGCCACCTCCAGGCAACGTCGTCAGCATGCGCCGCAAGGCACACCGGGGTGCTGATGTTGACGTTGAGGATGTACAGGCGATTCTCCGACCGTGGAACCTTGGCGAGGAACCGATGCCGCTGATCCTAGATACGCAGCACGCCCTCCTCGATCAGCACCTTGTACTTGTCCTCGTCAAGCTGCCCGAGGCTGACGATGTTGGCAGTGAGCTTGGGGATATAGTACACACCGCCAAGTCTCTGGTGCTCGCCGTTCTTGCAGCTGAGAAGGATGGTGCCACGGCCGTGGATGTCGACCACGGACCCGTCGCCGAACCTGACGGTGCCGTGCACACCCGTGTCGAGCTCGGAGAAGAACGACCGGATGCTGGTCATGTGGTTCATCGCCCCTGTGTCGAGGATCCAGCGCATGCGCCCCTCGCCGCACTTCTCCCCAAGCTGGACGAACAGCTTGTCCTCCCGGGTGTGCACCTCCTCGCCCGCCGTAGAACGCGACAGCGTCGCCAGCGCCACGCAGGCCGTTGCAGACTCCGTGTCCGCGGCCTCGTCGGAGAAGACCCAGCGCGCCACTGCGGTTCCGTCTGCAACGTGGACGCCCACCACGTCCACCCGCCCGGGCTCCTCCGGTGCCGCCACCCGAGACACCGGGTCGAGGGCGACCGTGACGGTTGCCATCATCAGCGCCTGCTCCGCCTCCGCCTCAGCGGCGTGCGCTTGCTCGTCCCGCTTCTTCTTGTGGCACTCACGCGCCCAGTGGCCCGTCTTGCCGTAATAAGCGCACTCGTCGCTGGCGAGCTTCTTCTTCTTCTTCTTGCCGTTGCCGCCGGCAGAGGCTTGGAGCCTCCGTTGCTCCCAGCACCCTAAGGCTGGGTGCCGCTGCTCCCTCCACCTTGGGACGCGCCACCTCCTCGGCCTCGCCTCTGGGTCGAGGCCACATGGCGCCCACCCCCAGAGCCGCCGCCTCCCGAGACTTGGAGCCGAGAGACCACCTTCTCCACCAGTCCCTCTTCGGTGAAGTTAAGCCGTGTCCCGGAGGACCCGCCGCTGCCGTTGAGGCCGTAGCGCTCCTCGGCCGCCTTGAGTCTCCCCACGAGCTCGTCCACCGACATGGCATCGAGATCAAGAAGAGTTTTGATTGCCATAACGATTTGTTCATACCTCGGCGGCGTGGCCTGAAGGAACTTCCTCACGACCTCCGACTCTGAGTACCCGGAGTCGAGCACCTCCAGCTGACTCGCC
Source organism: Chrysopogon serrulatus (assembly GCA_015844335.1). Lineage (NCBI taxonomy): Eukaryota > Viridiplantae > Streptophyta > Magnoliopsida > Poales > Poaceae > Chrysopogon > Chrysopogon serrulatus. The sequence continues at coordinate 38,707 of JADLZL010006721.1, read as the reverse complement.
ACTTCGGTGATCCGGATGGCGAAGTCGTCCACCGACTCCCCGTCCTTGAAGCGCAGCGCGTCGAAATCTCGGCGCAGCGTGTTCGCCTTCGCCTGGCGCACATGGTCGACGCCGAGGTGCATCTTCTTCAGGGAGTCCCACGCCTCCTTGGCGGTGGGCTTCCTGGCAATGCTCCCGTGCATCTCCTCAGGAACGCCCAACGCGATGGCCTCCAAGGCGTTCCGATCGTCGATGTAGTCGATGGCGCCGACACTCACCGCCTCCCACAAACTCCGCGCCTAGAGCTTGGGTTTCATGAGCGCCGCCCATGAGTAGTAGTTGGTCTTGGTAAGGAGGGGGTACTTGTGCTTCCCGCCCTCCACACGCACAGTCCGTTGAATCACCAGGCCGCGTTCGCCCCTTCCGCCGTCGCTTGAGCCGCTCCCGTCGTGGACTCGTCGCGGCGATGAAGAACAGTTCCTTCGTCGATCCATGCCAAAAGCAACAGCGATCGCGCGGTCACGTGTCCACTGGCGGAACCTCGCTCTGATGCCAGTTGTTGTCTCCTACACGCCGGCGCCCGCCGCCGGAGGTGAGGAGGATGATCGAGGATCGATGAACCCCGGTGTGGAAACTCACGCGAACACAGAGGAAACCCAAAGCACACAAAACACAGAAATTTTGGTGCCGCAACCAACCGGCTTTTCTGACTCTATTGATAAATGATATATACAAACTCTGAGCAGCTCGTGGCCACTCGACTCGGCGCCATGCACGCCACTCCTCCCTACAAGGTCGCGCCATCCCACGACCGGATGAATGGTGCCCATGACTTCAGCTAGGACTCAACGAAAATAACGGAGAACACTTCTACGTGATCACCACCCCACGAACAAAGCGCGAGTCAGGCGTTACAAGACGCACCCCTATCGGGTTCCTTATTTGCAAAGACTGAAAGACTGAAACTACTGAACCTGGACTGAATGAACTGAATGAACTAACACAGGTGACGACGCCCATCAACGAGCAGGTCCGGCTCACCGTGGTGGACGCACGCGGTGGCATCGGCTTGGACCAAGCGGAGAAGAAGGCAGGGAATGGGGTGGTGGGGAGAAGAGAGAAGATGAGGCAAGAGCGGGGCTCGTGGATCCCGTCTCCGCGGCGAACGGGGTCGGGCGCCAGGGAGCCGAGGCGCTAGGGCAGGGCGGCGCCTTGTGCTTTCCCAGACGAACAGACCAGCGGCAGCAGCATCTTCTATCGGGTGAAGAGCGGGGGCAACTGCCCGTGGCCCCCTGGCGGCTGTTCGCTATCCGCGGCCGCAGGCACCCAGCGATGGCTCGGGATAGGGCGGCGAGGAAAAACCAAATGTGCAGAGAGGAGGAAAGCCATCATCGGCATGGTACAAACCTTGACGTAGGGACGGAGGTGAGGCGCGGATGGGAGGCAGAGCCAGAGATGGTCCGTGAGTCCCCCGAGCTCCGTCGTCGGGCCTTCTCGGCACAGCCTTGCCGTGGCTGCGCACAGCCAGGAGTGTGAGGAGGCGTGTAACACCCTAAAATTTGCTTCTTTTTAAATAGTTGTAAATTGAGTTAATTTTGTATTTTTTTTTGTACTCATGAAAATATAGGGAAATAAAGATTTTCATTAAATTAAAATTCATCATAGAGTGTAGCAACATTGTTGTGCATACATGTCGGTGCATTGCCTCTTTGTGCTGAGTGGTTTTGACTCACGTTCAAATTTATTTAAAATATCTTCAAAAACGGCTTTAAATAAAAGGGGAAAAAAAAAGGAAAACCCCTTCTCCCCTCGGCACCTGGCCTGACGCCACCAGCAGGCCAGCACGAGTTGGACTCTGTCGGGCTTTGATCCTTAAGGATACGGACGGTGCCATCTCCATGTCTGACAGTCCCTATAAAGCCAAGAGCACTTCCACGTTCCTGATTTCGGGCCGCCGTTTTTGCCCTAGCTTCGTGTCGCCGTCATCGTGATCTCGTGGAGCTCGGACCTGAAGCCGTCGCTGCTACGGACGCCCTTTGCTGCTCCGCCGCCCGTTCCTGAGACGCTACCGGTCTTCGGACCTAGGAAGCCAGCCGCCGCAAGTCCCCAACTCATCGTCAACAACGTCAGAAAATCGTGTGGACGAGTTGTGCGTGTGCTCATCCATGCATGGCCGCTCACGTTAGGAGCTAATCTGCTGACGCCACATATGTTTGCAGCAGCAGCACCACTGTTCCGTGAAAAACCATCTACGTGAGTGCCTTTTAGATTATCCTTTCTTTTCTAATCAATTCACTGCTCATCATTGTATCCCAGATAACGCTAAGTTCCCTTTATGCCTTGTGTTGAGTTCATCGTATTCAGTTCCATCTTGATGCATAAATAAATATCCTCTTTTATTTGCCTCCCTCCATTAATATATTTACACTACAGATTTGATATTATTTTAGCATTTGACCTGGTACTGTAGCAACAGCTAGTATAGTAAATAATTATATTATTTCTATGCTATTGTACTACAATATAGATCAGATCGTTAAAATACAATTTCACTTGTGAGTGATTTATATATTAATATAATAATCCTTTAATAATACTATTACTCTTCCTTGTCCAACAATACTTCATCTCTCATTGCATGTCATAATTCTTGCCGCTACAATTGTAGCAATGAATTCTATCTTTTAGTATGCCCTTTTTAAATCTAGACTGATTGTATTTCTAATTCCAATGTAAATTTGACTTAATTCAAAGAAATGTCATACACAAGATTTTATACATTAACATAAATGAAGCTTACTTTTTCTCTAATAAAGTAAACCTATCGATAGTCATATCTTTCGCACCATAGCTCCGATTAGTGTGCTTCTCTCGTCTATGTGTTTGTAGCATCATATAGAACATTTTAAAAACCTTTTTACTTAATTTTTTATATGATTGGCATATTGTTCTAATATAATATATTTATTTTCTATGCATGATTATCTCTTTGGATACTTGTGTGGTGCTTTATAATCATGTCCAGTCGGTGAGCTTTACGTGGTGATCAAGAAGTAGTTCATTGAAGCTTTGGACTAGAAGAAGGATTTGAGTTTTAAGGCAAGTATAGCATGGGACCATCCTTGTTATCCTATTCACTATAATCATAACTACATATGCATGTGTCCTCCTTGATGACCTGTAGATGTTAACTTAGGTTTTGATATCCTGATTCCTTGTCACCTACGGGTTTTTGCATTGGGTAGCTTTGGCTAGTGCTATTTTTATGAACAGTGATCTTGTAATTTGACTAATGAATTATGCAACCAACCTTTTTAAGATGACTTTTATTACTGTTAAAGGGTGCTAGAGCATTATGTTGTTTTATGTTGCTCTAGTCTCTCTCCCTAAGGACTTATCTGTAAGTGATGACCGGGATTGACAGTACAGCTGTGAGGGCTATATGGCTCTGGCTCCAGTTGTTTAAGAGACCTTTTCTAGCTTGTTAGTGGTTACCGAAAGGCGCAAGAGGGGCTACGCTTTGTATGAATTCGGCCTACCAAGAGGGCGCAGTCGGTTGTAAGTTGTCTCTTGGAGGGGAGTACATGCATTCTGATTGGGAATCCTTAGCGGCCCTAACTTGTTAGACGAACTCTTAGATGGCTTTATATGATTTCCACTGTTTTGGGCTTTGCAAACCCATGCATTTGGAAATCATGACTCACAGTGAAAGTGTACACCTCTGCGTAGAGTTTAATAAACTGGTATACTAGCCGTGCCCACGGATACGGGCGGCCTTGGGGATTCTTACAGAATAAATGATCATTATCATATTATGTCATGCTTCTTTTTGTTACTATGATGCTTATGTTAATTGCTATTTGTTATTCATATTACAACTGATCAATTGTTCATTATGGGATTTGGATTATCTTGTTGCTACTCAATTGCTAAGAATATTATGATTTAAAAGCTAATCGCAGTTAAGCCAGTGTCTTGCCTTTTTAAGCCACAGATAAGTGTAATATCAAGAGACAAATGCTTAATAAACATAACATAGTAGTAGAAGATATAACCTTAGAAAACAACACACAATGGAAAGACAACTCCGAACACCAAAGTAGAATTCACTACAGGGAACAAACCGACCGGTTGATCACAAGCCTAATACTCCGTTGAGACTATCCCGAGGTGTGGAAATAGCAAGAGTGAGTCCATGTCGAACTCGGCAAATATAACATGGGGTTCATGAGGCTCAAAAAGGCAAGACAACCGGCTTAACTGCGATTAGCTTTTAAATCATAATATTCTTAGCAATTGAGTAGCAACAAGATAATCCAAATCCCATAATGAACAATTGATCAGTTGTTATATGAATAACAAATAGCAATTAACATAAGCATCATAGTAACAAAAAAAGAAGCATGACATAATATGATAATGATCATTTATTCTCGTAAGAATCCCCAAGGCCGCCTCGTATCCGTGGGCACGGCTAGTATACCAGTTTATTAAACTCTACGCAGAGGTGTACACTTTCACTTTGTGAGTCATGATTTCCAAATGCATGGGTTTGCAAAGCCCAAAACAGTGGAAATCATATAAAGCCATCTAAGAGTTCGCCTAACAAGTTATGGCCGCTAAGGATTCCCAATCGAGAATGCATGTACTCCCCTCCAAGAGACAACTTACAACCGATCGCGCCCTCTTGGTAGGCCGAATTCATACAAAGCGTAGCCCCTCTTGCGCCTTTCGGTAACCACTAACAAGCTAGAAAAGGTCTCTTAAACAACCGGAGCCGAGCCATATAGCCCTCACAAATTGCATCATTGTAATCCCGGTCATCACTTACAGATAAGTCCTTAGGGAGAGAGACTAGAGCAACATAAAACAACATAATGCTCTAGCACCCTTTAACAGTAATAAAAGTCATCTTAAAAAAGGTTGGTTGCATAATTCATTAGTCAAATTACAAGATCACTTCTCATAAAAATAGCACTAGCCAAAGCTACCCAATGCAAAAACCCGTAGGTGACAAGGAATCAGGATATCAAAACCTAAGTTAACATCTACAGGTCATCAAGGAGGACACATGCATATGTAGTTATGATTATAGTGAATAGGATAACAAGGATGGTCCCATGCTATACTTGCCTTAAAACTCAAATCCTTCTTCTAGTCCAAAGCTTCAATGAACTACTTCTTGATCACCACGTAAAAAGCTCACCGACTGGACATGATTATAAAGCACCACACAAGTATCCAAAGAGATAATCATGCATAGAAAATAAATATATTATATTAGAACAATATGCCAATCATATAAAAATTAAGTAAAAAGGTTTTTAAAATGTTCTATATGATGCTACAAACACATAGACGAGAGAAGCACACTAATCGGAGCTATGGTGCGAAAAGATATGACTATCGATAGGTTTACTTTATTAGAGAAAAAAAGTAAGCTTCATTTATGTTAATGTATAAAATCTTGTGTATGACATTTCTTTGAATTAAGTCAAATTTACATTGGAATTAGAAATACAATCAGTCTAGATTTAAAAAGGGCATACTAAAAGATAGAATTCATTGCTACAATTGTAGCGGCAAGAATTATGACATGCAATGAGAGATGAAGTATTGTTGGACAAGGAAGAGTAATAGTATTATTAAAGGATTATTATATTAATATATAAATCACTCACAAGTGAAATTGTATTTTAACGATCTGATCTATATTGTAGTACAATAGCATAGAAATAATATAATTATTTACTATACTAGCTGTTGCTACAGTACCAGGTCAAATGCTAAAATAATATCAAATCTGTAGTGTAAATATATTAATGGAGGGAGGCAAATAAAAGAGGATATTTATTTATGCATCAAGATGGAACTGAATACGATGAACTCAACACAAGGCATAAAGGGAACTTAGCGTTATCTGGGATACAATGATGAGCAGTGAATTGATTAGAAAAGAAAGGATAATCTAAAAGGCACTCACGTAGATGGTTTTTCACGGAACAGTGGTGCTGCTGCTGCAAACATATGTGGCGTCAGCAGATTAGCTCCTAACGTGAGCGGCCATGCATGGATGAGCACACGCACAACTCGTCCACACGATTTTCTGACGTTGTTGACGATGAGTTGGGGACTTGCGGCGGCTGGCTTCCTAGGTCCGAAGACCGGTAGCGTCTCAGGAACGGGCGGCGGAGCAGCAAAGGGCGTCCATAGCAGCGACGGCTTCAGGTCCGAGCTCCACGAGATCACGATGACGGCGACACGAAGCTAGGGCAAAAACGGCGGCCCGAAATCAGGAACGTGGAAGTGCTCTTGGCTTTATAGGGACTGTCAGACATGGAGATGGCACCGTCCGTATCCTTAAGGATCAAAGCCCGACAGAGTCCAACTCGTGCTGGCCTGCTGGTGGCGTCCAGGCCAGGTGCCGAGGGGGAGAAGGGGTTTTCCTTCTTTTTTTCCCCTTTTATTTAAAGCCGTTTTTGAAGATATTTTAAATAAATTTGAACGTGAGTCAAAACCACTCAGCACAAAGAGGCAATGCACCGACATGTATGCACAACAATGTTGCTACACTCTATGATGAATTTTAATTTAATGAAAATCTTTATTTCCCTATATTTTCATGAGCACAAAAAAAATACAAAATTAACTCAATTTACAACTATTTAAAAAGAAGCAAATTTTAGGGTGTTACAAGGCGGCGGCGTAGGCCAGCGCAGGGTGAGGACGATGGTGCGGACGGTGAGGCCGCGCCTGTGCGACGAGCTGAGAGCGGCCAGGAGGAAGAGGCGGCCGTGGCGTAGGCGATCGTGGGGCGCTCGAAGCGCGTGGGAAAGTGAGGAGGGAAGTCGTGGCGAGGAAAGAGTGTGATTGGAGGCGGCATTGGGCGACGGGAGGGAGCGTGGGTCAACGCATGGGGAAGCGTGCACGCGTGCGCCTGGTGAACCGAGCGACAGGAGCAGGAGCATGATTCATTTCGGTTCAGACGTTCCAGTCCACCTTGCTGGAAGGCAGCGCAGGAGCCAGAGTTTTCGCAAGCCAGTGTGCACGATTGGTCTAGGAATGTTTTAGTGGTAGAGATAGGGTCTGATGTTTTGACATCGTTGGTTGGCCTTTTCCTGGTGATTAGTTGCTTAGATCGTTCAAGGGATCATCAGCGGCATGGAGCAGCAGGAGGCACTGCCTCAAAGCAATTCTAGGGTCTCATCACTTGCCACATGCTGCGGACCGAGGTCAGTGGACTAGGCTGGGTGTACTTAGTGCTAACTGTTTGATTGTGTATGTCTTGAGTAGAATGTCTCAAACATCCAGGGACGAATCTAAAAAAAATATTTAGGAGGGGCTTATTTAAGCTCTAGACAGCATCAGCCCCTCCTTAAGTGTATCCATGGAAAAATTTTCTAGCAGGAGCTTAGGGGGGTGCTCCATGGATCCAGCGGCCGTAGGGGGGGGCTAGAGCCCCGCCCGCCCCAGTGCTTGATCCGTCCCTGCAAACATCACCAGTGTCATGAGTAGAATCTTTGAAACAGAACCATCATTTTCATGGCCCACCTTGGCCTCAACTATAAGCTCTGCCCCTGGCTGACATGCCTTTGTCCACCATTTTGCAGGCTAAGTGTTGAGGCTCATACATATTGCCAAATTTGCAAGGCCGAGATGGAAATTATGTGCCTTCAGAAACATCTTGCAAGAAATTACCTTACATGCCTCACATGATGTAGACTTAAATTCCTATGGCCACAAATTGAGAGGAAGAACAGAAAAAGGGAGATGCTTATACATTGACAAAGATGCTTGTTTACGCAGCGCTCAGTTAAAGTGCTATTTTATGAATGAAATGCAGAACTGAACAAATATATAGCCCTGCAAGGATTGGTTTAATATGCTGAATTTTGCACACCATCTTTTTTTCACAGCACTGATAATATAAGTAGTTATTGGAATAATGTTCTTTATCCCTACTTGTCTGTCAGAATCTCAAGGTTCACCTACTTGTGGAATACAGTTCAAAATCTCCTTGTAGGGTTTAGGGTTTGCGAATGCAAGTATCACTATTGTTGTTGTCATAGCTTGTGGTTTGAAAGCTACTATCCAGGTACAAAAGTTCTGTCATAAGCTGGATTTGAAATTGATATTCACTTAGTCATTTGTTGAGTTAAGCTATGTGAAATCTGCCTTTTTTTAGATATTGCAGATATGGATTTACAAGTCTTTGCTTCACCTTGTATTACTCTAAAGCCCCATCTGCTTGTTTGATTTTTACCCCAATATACAAAGTAGCATGCATATAACTAGCCATGATTCTTTCACAGGGTATAAATTGTCCAAATTTTAGGAATGGAGGAACGTGCGAATTGGAGGTGGCAATGGTAAAAAGAATTTATTTGTTCGCATAATAATTTTCAATTATGTTCTCATTTACATTGATTACCTTGCTCAAACCTTTTTTTTCTATCTACAGGGATCATTTTGTGATTGAAAAAGCAGATGCATATTATTACAGGCAACCATCATGATACTGTTGTTCTGCAAGAGGTCAGTTTTTGCTGCAGACGTCAATCTGCAATCTCTGGAGTGAGGACTCAGGATTAGGACTATGTGACACAAAGATATCATCCTGAATGACATAATGACAGTAAGGGAGAAGATCTAATTAATACTCTTCATGCCTCCAGCTCCCCGATAAGATGCCAAGGGAGGAGAAGCAGGCCCCTGTCATGGTCACTATTGTCAAGCTGGGGCTGCAAGACTCTGCCAACATAGTCATCTGTACCTGGCACCTGGCACCTGTGGGTGATCAGGTGGCAGCGAGCATGGCTATGGAGATACTAATTTAGCCTAGGTTGCTCATCCTGATGAGCCCACCATTGGTTTGGATTGGTATGCTCAGTTACCAATGATGTTTTTTAATTAATTATATACTCCTTCTGTTCCAAATTATAAATTGCTTTGACCTTTTTAGTACACTAAATTTGTTTAGAAACTCTTTCAGGCATGAACTGAATGTACTGGAGAAGGTTTGACACCCTAGTGTTGTTCAGTTCGTCGAAGCTGTCACTCAGGACATACCTATGATGATTGTTTCTGAATTCCATGAACAGGTAATATATAGCACCATGCCTTTTTCCCATGAAAAAAAGTTAAAGCAATCTTGAGACCAACAAGTAATTTTGAGTATGGCAATATTTGTAAGTGTATATGAAATTTTGTCCTCTGATGGGTTGACTTTCATTCTTTTTCGGTGAAACTCAAAAAGACTTATTAGTCTCTATCAACAAGAAAGCAATGTTACATGCTCGGAAGGTGCTAAGGAATGACCTTGATATATGAGTAACTCTTTTACAGCTTCAGAAAAAGATAACAATGTGCATGTCTGCTAACAATGTTTCTTGCTGTTGCCTTTACCATGTGCAAACCAGACCCCATCATCCCTGGCATGATAGCATAACCTATCTCCATCAGTGCAAATCGGAGCTGTCATCTCTGCTGGTGACTAATTCTACCTGGCTGCCATCGGTGCAAGCGTCTCCAGATGTGAGTTTACAATTGATCAGATGTGCAAGCTTCCTGTAGCACCCCATTTTGCATTCAGAAGGTCATATTTTGGTAATACCTGCCAAACGGATGTGATTTCACGGTCCATATGATTAGTATAACAAACCACCTGCATTAAAACTATAAAATCTTAGGAAATAGGGCAAATACTTTTTGGATTGATTTGAAATTAGGACTCTTTCAAGTGTACCACGTACTAGATTGAGTTGTAAATGAATGGATGCTAGAAATTCCAATAAATTCACTGCTACAATTACACAATTACCTGTGTGATTTTACGCTTAGGTGATCATTACTATTCTTATCATTGTATACATTATCCAATATATCTCTATGTGGGACACATGCCAGATTGTTTCGGTTTCACAACCCTGAATGGTACTCTAATTGCTCATCCTTCATGGAGACTCATGTAATAGTGATGTTGCAAATATCACAATCTCAAAGTATCATTTTTCTAGAAGTAGTACAACACACGTTCATATACTTATGTTGTTGTGGCAATATTTTTTTCCCGTAGCAACACACGGGCACTTAGCTAGTTCTAGCTAAAAGGAAAAATGTTCCCCGTCAAGTGAAAAGAAATTCTAGCATAAGACTATCTGCACTCGGGTCCTGGAAAGCCATCCGGTAGGAGTTTGGCGGACGGAAGACGCCGCAGCGGCGTCCGGGAAATCGACGTGGCTTCCGGAATCTCGCTCGCCGGCCGCCAAACCTGGCGCGATACCGCAAGACGTCCGGAATGCGCTGCGTGGCGCGAAGCCCGGGTCCCCCCGCGGCTGTGGGAGGAGAGAGAAGGGGCGCGGGGAGGAGTGGTTGGCACGCGCGGGCCGCCGAGAGGGAGGAGGAGCCTCCGTGCGCGCCCCGACCGGAGAGGAAGGAGGAGGCGGGCCCCGGCCGCGCCGCCGAAGAGGGAGGAGAAGCCTCTCGCGCACGCCCGGCCGGAGAGGAAGGAGGAGGAGCCTCCGCGCAGCACCGGCACGCGCATGGTGGCCGGCTGGCCGCGCCGCCTCCGTTCGCCGGCGGAGGGAGAGGGGCCCCCGCTCGTCGCGCCGGGGACCCGCCACGCCGGCGCAGCCGCTCCGCCTCGCCAGCGCCTGCTCGCTTCGGCCGCAGCCGCTGAAGCTGCGGCCCGCCACGCTGAGCTTCGCCAGGCTGCGCCAGCTGACGCGGCTTCGCCGAGGTACGCTGCCGCCGCCGCTGAGCGCTCGCCCGCCCGCGCCGGCAGCCAGCGCCCGCCACGCTCCCTCGCCCCCCGCCGTAGCTTGCGCCGTCCGCGCGGATCCCGCCACCCGCCCGGGCCTCCACCCGCCCGCCCATTCTTGACGCCCGCCGAGGAGCCCACCCGCCCGTGCGAGCTGCTTTCGGCCGCCTGTGGCCACCGCCAGACCCCACTCCACCGCCGCTGTCACGGGCCGCCGTCGCCGCGCGCAGGGCGCGCCCGGCCGCCGTCGCCGTGGCCGGGCCGCCGAAGCCCCAGGGAGAAGGGAGGCGGAGAGAGAGCCGAGGCGGGGAAGAGAGCGGAGAGGTGAGGTGGGTCCATGGGGAGTTGCGTCCGGTGGGAGAGAGGAATGTGCGTTTTTAATTAAAAAAATCTGACGAGTGGGCCCCACAGCAGATAGAGAGTGATATAGGGCGTGATTGGTAGCCTGCACAAGGTCTGGCCTGGCCAATCTGGTGCAGGTTTACAGCGTTTGGTTTCCTGGACGTCACTTTGAGCCTGGTTCTGCAGATGCAAAGATTCTCTCGCAGCCTGGCCCGTGGGAAACGCGATGGAGTTTCGTTTCTTCTCAGCCTGGCTGATGGTGTGCAGGAGAGAGCCCAGAGTTAAATGAAGCTAGAGAGGAGTGGCACAAAACTAGCATGCAGATGTGGGAACCAATCAGTTTCTGTCTTGAGCCTGGCTGCATGCAAACGCGTAACCAATCAAATGGACTTTGCATGTGGCCATCCTGGCCAGCACGGGCCTGGTTGAAAAGTTCGGGCCAGGCTTGATTGGAACATGAACCAATCACGCCCATAGAGGATGGATGGATGCGGGAGAAAGTGGTATAAAGGAAAGAATCTTGATGACCAGACTAGAATATTTCTTTTAGAGTATGAAAATAGAGGATGATGAGTGTGGATAGCCTAATAGCAACATGGGCCTCGGGAGTCCGAGAACAACATTCCGTACATGGTATCCCGACAGGCCAGGATTTGCTCGGTTGGCAGATGCTGATCCATTGTGAACGGGCTGCTCTCAGCACAGTTTGGGCCCTTGAAGCCCATCCAGGACCCAGAGGAAGAAGGCCCGGAGCTGCGTCTTCCTTCCGGTTCCATCCAGCACGGCGCGGCATTGGCCGCATCATCTCCTCTCCTATCGCCCGCCGCCGCCCCACCGTCCGCTTCAGTACGACGCCGAGCAAGGGGAGGTACAAGTTCGTGCGGCGTGCGCCATGTTTAAGAAGTGAGTCCTCTCCTGCTCCCCTCCCGCATCTTTCTTACCTGTAATTCCTTTCCGATTCCCGGGCTCAGGAATTCGATCTGCCGTTGCCGTCCGCTGCGTTCACCGATCTGGTTCTCCCCGTTACGATTTGGCACTGTTAATTGCTCTGGCACTACCATGCGTAATTCGGGACCGTGTTTCTCTCTGTTCTTTTAGCTGGGTTTGGGATCTGGAAAACGGCCACGCCTTTGGCCGCTTAGTTTCTCTCAAACATGGTAGGGGGCTTTATGGGAGCAAGATGTGCAACAATGGTGGTGGGCATGGAGCTCTTGATACATGAGTTGTGATGTGCTAAAGCTCCTCGATGTTGCATCAACTGGCTTACAAGGGCTTTATGAACTTAGGGCGCCCATGAACTTATGACAGTAAGGTCCGGTTGTCGTTAGATGCTGCCGTTGTGCCGTTGGAGTTTCTGGATGTTGAGGTGTGCCGTGTGCGAATGTTTCATGTTTGTACCGCCACCCCGGTGAATATATTGTTTATGCTTCTGGTCTGCTGTAGAATGATCTTGGTACCTGGCTACCTGCTATTTATTAGGAATTTATGTAGGGTGGTACAATTGCAGACGTAGAGATAAATACATGCACATATGCTTTCTATTGTTTGGCTAGTTTACTGAAGCGAATAATGTTCAGTGCAAGTTATGTATACAGCTAATAAAACTAAATGGTGGATCCCCATAATAGTAATGGGAAATGACTTATATGACATTTTTTTAACAAATTCATAGAGGGAATATTATACATTTAATCATTTATATTCCTGGATAGCTCTTACTATACATGCTTGCACCAGATCCCGCTGGAGTGCATGGCTTGTTTTCCCTTGGTACCCTCATTTGAGCCAGCTAAAGCATCATTCCTCTGGTTCTTAAGACTCATACCGCCTTGTTTCAATATCATAAATGCCATGAAACTTTTGAAATGACACTGTAGTTGTTTGTCGTTGTTAAACCCTTTACTAAGAAGTTCTTTACTTTTCAAGATGATTTTAAGTATATTTATTAGTGCAATAACTTCATTGAATTATATACTTTGTGAAAATATTGTCTGCAATATTTTAGATGTGCATTTTTCGAATTTCCAAAAGTTGTTAACTTTATTGTTTGGGGTTGCCTGGTTTGTTTGCATATTGGCCCTATCATAATTTTGCCAGCCAAAATTTTTGCCAAGATTTTGTTTGAGCACCTTTTAGGATTAGTACAGGAATCATTTAGCCTAACTTCTCTGTTAAGAATTTGGATGCTTGTAGTATGTCACGTTTTATAACATCACTGTTGGCAAGACTTCAGGTAAATTGCACAGGAACCAATTTACATGTTAGTTTGATCAAGGACTCAAGGTAGAAGTGTGGTCCCATTAGTGTTTGCATTTGACAGAGAATAAGAGAATGCTGAATTCATGTTGTAATGCCACTTCTTTTGTGGACTGCTTATATTTTACCAGAACCATTAATACTATATGATTATACCAAGTGAAGTGACTGACTTGTGCCTCCTGTGCTTTATACTAAAGTTCATTCATGATTTCTTGAATGGTGGAAGCTTCCATCAAGAACAATCAGCACATATATGACATTATTATCATATATGACATTATAATTGGTTGACCTATAAGTATTGATCTTAAGCTGGAAATTATACATCTAATTTGTTCTGGTCTAACATCATGATATAAAACATTAATGATTACCTTATAACTGTATATATTATCAGACACAAAACGGATCATCGACTGCAAAGTGGTTATACTCTATGCGAGGCTTTTCTATCATTTGTTGCCAATCTCTGGCGTAACATTGACTTAGTCTTTTGTTCTTTTTACATCTCCAGGTTCTCTTCAGAAGATATATCTGGACAGAATCAAGTTAAGGCCTCTGTACAACGGAAGATTCGGCAAAGTATCGCTGATGAGGTTTTGTTATTACAAAGAATCTACTTGGACCTCTATTTCCTTTCCCTTTCAGTTACAAAATGTTCTGCCTAACTTACTAAAATTAACTACATTTCAGTACCCCAGCCTTGAACCTTTGCTAGATGACTTGCTCCCAAAGAAGTCACCTATGATTGTTGTTAAATGGTTAGTAATTTTACCTTCTTGTTTGGCATGCTTGCTACCAGACATTATGCTTTTTTGGTCATAATATTGGTTACCTGAAATTGTATTTGACATTTTTTTCCTAAACTATTCTGTCAAGTGAAGAATAAGTAAATGTACTTGTACTGTTTTGGTGAAATAATATTAAATAAATTAAACATACTTGTGTGTCCTTTGAAGTGCACTGATATCAGTTTATTTGTTTCTTTCTGCAGCCAAAATCATCTGAATCTTGTAGTGGTGAATAATGTCCCTCTATTTTTCAATATCCGTGATGGTCCTTACATGCCAACCCCTGCGTCTTCTTCATCAGTGTAATTTTCTTCCTTTCCGGCATGTCATCTATGCACCTATTTTTCCAGATGTATAGCATGATATGTGAAACAAATTTTAGGGATTATCCTTTCTTAGTTTGTCATACATACCCCCTCCTTCCCATAAAAAGAGTCATTCTTGCTTCCCAAGAAGTCAACAATCTTTAATATTGACCAACTATATATAACAAAATATTAATATTTATAGTTCATAATTAGTATCATTGGATAGACCTTTGAATATATTTTTATAATAAACTTATTTGGAGATACAAATATTGCTAATATTTTCTAGAATCTAGTCAAACTTAAGAAAGTTTGACCAGCACGAGGCACGTAGCGACTCTTTTTTTATGGGACGGGGAAGTATCTGTCAGAGCTTTGTCATTGTTAAAATTGATTTATTGGAGCATATTAACTGGTATGAAAACTGTATTTGCATTTTATCAGATCCTGATATCATGAAAAAGTTCCAAGTGGATAGAGGTGCTATCAAATTTGTTCTATCTGGTGCAAACATAATGTGTCCTGGGTTGACTTCACCTGGTGGTGCCTTAGATGACGAAGTCGAGGAGGAAACACCAGTGGTAAATGGCTTATGCTAAATTTCTAGTTCATATGCTACATATACTGAATGTTTAAGATCTACTTCAGTAGGTAGTCTGCAACAAAAAAAAATTGTATGCCTGAGTGTGCTTCTGGATTCTGCAAATGAAGAGTATACACTTTTAAACTTTCCATACTTTGATACTCTGCATCTGTATAGTTGATTTATCCACCATAATGATAATTTCTTACCAAGCTTGTTCTTCTCTTAAACATGCCTGCTGTCACACTCTCATCTTCTCTGTTTAAATATGTTTTTCCAGGCAATAATGGCTGAAGGCAAACAACACGCACTGGCAATTGGATATACAAAGATGTCAGCAAAAGACATGTAAGTTTCACGATGAAGTATTTATCTATACTGGCAGTAGCCTTCTACCCTGTCTGAAAGTAATACTCCAACCGTGTGAGGCTTGCATTCATGCTCTTCTCCTCTGATTTTGAGTGTCCATCAGTTTTTGCCCCTAATGGTTTCAAGTGGTTGATCTGCACTTCTGATTTGTTTCCCCTAAGGATGCCTGTCCATATGTTTTGTGAACATAAAAGGCCTAATTTTAGCTTTCCTTAATATTGCATCTGACCTAATTCTATTACTAACATATCTTCTGTTGGCAATGCTCTGATTATATTTGTAGAAGGACCATCAACAAAGGAATTGGTGTTGACAATATGCACTATCTAAATGATGGCCTATGGAAGGTACTTGGGTTTCCCTGTCTACCTCATGGTCTTCTCAGATTCCAAATAATGAATACTTGCATCATGTTGTTCTGAGTTATAGCAGTAAGCCTTATGTTTGTGCTGCGTTGAGATTATTATGGAGTAATACTGACCACTTTTTCCTTGGACAGATGGAACGGCTCGAATGAGTATAATCCTCCGAGGGGTCCATAACGAGCGGCAGACCGTGTTGATGAGAGATATAAAAACCAGCAGGACAGTGTATCTGCACAGCTGGTATCTTTAAAAAAGATAGTACTAAGAAGCTTTATTTACTGGAGTCAAGTTGAGTTTACAGCATGTCAGTAGCAGGATTATGAATGCTGTACGTGTTCAGCGCTTTAGATGGTAATGTGTTGGTGCGCTTTTCACAAAATGTCGCATTTTCACCAAAACAATTTACCTTCAAATGGAAGCAGGGAGGAAATCCAGAACGATCCACAAGTAATTTGATCTTACAGTTTGTTTTGCGTAATTTATTTTTTACTAACATCCTGTGAGTTCAGTTTTTGATAAATTTCTTTTCAATATTAGTATTAGGCTTCGGTAATGTTTGGTCATGCTAGTGCTTCTTCAGTGTGAACAATTGTAGGGTTATTAAGCCAAACCAGTCTGTTAGGCCCAAGAATCATGCATTTGGTGTATGTTTGGTGGATAAACAAACAATTTCCAAGCATGTTGAATAGTCTCGAACTTGGTACGATTTAGCCAAACTACATAGCTCTTTCTCCCTAGCGATTTGTGGAATTAATCCCTCAAACTAGGTATTCACCAGTGCTCGTTACGTGCATTAAACATTTAAAATTTAAACGTAGCAACCTAAAATTTAAATAAAATAATATAATGTAGAACACTTGATTAATTGATCGATTGCAGTTGATATAATTTCCTTTTTATTAAAATAAATTCAAAAATGGCCACGATAAGAGGCATTTAACTTGACAAATGTCTTAAACAATCAGGTCTATTATGTAGACAATTATAGCATTGAGGTCAACACAAACAACATGAAGAAGCCATATGAAGCAAAGCAAATGCGATTAAAATATGCATTTTTCAATTCAAATGTGGGCATATGGAGAGTGATTAAGTAGATCACATGTGTTGCAATATGAACAAGGAGAGCGGGGAGCTTCCTTAAGCTTCCAAAAGACACCCATGATTAGTCTTTATAGCACCTCTAAAGAGCAAGAGGCTTGCATCTCTTTTTCAACTGCTTCACCTTTTCCCTCTCCTTCCCCAAACTGTTGCAAAAACTACTGAATCATAATACTACAATCCTACTAAAAGTTTGGATCCGTCCAAACCATAGTATCCATATAAAAAATTTAAGAACCTAAACCGTAGTAAATGAAAATTAGTACCACTTCGTAGGCATCATAATCATAGATAAACCATAGTAAGCAACTCGGCACAATAATCATAGGGGGCGTTTGGATAGGGTGGGATAGGGAATGGGATAGGGAAAGAGAAATAGATGAACGGCTAGGATTAAATGAGCGTAAAAAATGAATGGCTAGGATGCAATCATACCTTTTGAGAGGGGTGGCATATCCCCATCCCCAACCCAGTCTATCTAAACGCACCCATAGTGTATATTATTCGTGTGCCTAATCATAGTGAATGTCAGTTGATCGTGGGAGGCCTATGGTAAGATTCTGTCCTCCCGTAAACTCGTTTTCGCTACAAGTTTTGCCATATCCGACACGCGCACTACCCATCCTGACCGTACATACACGTATGAAGGACGGTGGAGCACTGTGCCAACTACCAAGCATCTATACAACAAACCTATGGTTCCATCCTTCTCTACACTTCAAGCCATGAACTTATACAATATTTGAGAAAGGAAGGATTTCTTTGCTACTTTTCCTATATTCTAGGTGCCTGAATTTTAAGATGATTTCAGGCAACGCTCTTCTACTATCAATTACTCCCTCCCTCCCAAAAAGATGTCGTTTTAGGTGTTCGTGCCACAAGTTTAACTTCGATTTGTAGAAAATACGTGCAATATTTATATATCTAAATAAATTTATTAAAAAACTAGATTTAAAGATCTTTCCGATGATACTAATTATGATACTAATCGATAATATTTACTATTTATAAAAATTACCGGCGCTTATTTCTCGGGAAGCGAGAACGATATCCTTTTTTCGGAGAGGGAGTACTCCCTCCGTCCCAAAAAAAGAAGGTCGTTCTTGCTTCCCGAGAAATGATTGCCGGCAATTTTTATAAATACTAAATATCATCGATTAGTATCATAATAATATTATCGGAAAGATCTTTAGATCTAGTTTTTTAACAAATTTATTTAGAGATATAAATATTGTACGTATTTTCTACAAATTGAGTCAAATTTGTGGGCACGAACACCCAAAAACGCCATCCTTTTTGGGACGGAGGGAGTAGTACATAAAAATTATCACTTTTGTGACTTTTTATTTGTGTATGTGATATAACATGTCAAAATTTTGTCTTTATCTAACTATAGAATAAAATTATAAATTGTTAAATTGTTAATAGATTCTGTAGGTTTATAGTTTTGTTTAACAGATTTTTTATTCTCAAAATAAAAATTGGAGATTATGTCTACAGAAATTACAGCAAACTAAACTACAATTCTAGTATAAAATATGCCTACAGAAATTACAGCAAACTAAACTACAATTCTAGTATAAAATATGTGCAGTAACTATCACCTAAAAGAAAACTAAAATTCAGGCACCTGAAACTTAGCAAATCCTTTTCATTGCTGTATCGAAATATTTTCTAACCAAGGCTATTTTGCTGATTAGGACACTCATAATTTCTTAAACTTTTAATACTTCATTCTATTAATTCGGTACTTGTAAGCAGTAATGGGAATATAAAATTAGAAACGCTAATCTATTGGGTTTTGTCAACCCAAACTCATATCTACAAATATAAATTTGCCCATTAAGAAACCCATAACTCAGCTCAGGTTCAATTTTGTGTCCATACTCATGCCCACTCGTGTCACGAGCACCAAATGGGATGCCCGTGCCCGTAACAATAACCACACTATTGCAACAATACTCACTCGGTCGGTCGAAAAAAAAAAAAAAAAAAAAAAAAAAACAACTATGAGATGTGTTGGTGTTTCGTGAAAGCACTAACTAGTAAATTTATAGATGCGTGTTTATGCCTAAATGGTTTACTAAGAGGACACGAGAAAGTATACTGGTTCGGACGAGAGGCCCTACGTCCAGTTCGAAGGGATCGTGTTACTTAGCGGTGGTTCGTAGTAGGGGTTATAAACGGTTCGAGAGAGGGAGGGGCTCCTAAGTCTCTGTGATTGAGCGTAGTGCCAATATCGTAGCGAGTGTGTGATGTGTGCGGTGTTTTTTGGTGGTGGAGGCGATTTTCTGTACCATGATCTCGAAAGGTGGTTCGCCCTCCCTTTTATAGATGAAGGGAGGGGGGGTAGCCTTGCCACGCACTCCGCAGGAGGGAGGGGTGGGCGTGTCGTGCAAAGGAAGGAAAAGAAGAAAGAAAAAGAACAATAGTGGAGTGGCTCATCTGCCTCCCTGGGTCGAGATGTCCTTCTTCCTGTCGTGGCTTACGTCGTTGTGAGGTGTTGTCATGTCGTCAGAGAGCCTGCCATGCCCCCATAGTTGTTGGAGTGGGCGAGCCGTTGATTTGGACCTTTGTCATATTGAACCAGGCGTAATAGTGTCGTACGACACGGGCATGGGTCGTGGCAGGCGGGTCGCCCGGTCTGTCACGTTATACGCGTGGTCAGACGGTGCGCCATGCCCTGCACGGCTTAACAGTGCAGTCAAATGTGGTTCTACGCCCTGCACTAGCTAACAGTGTGGTCCAAAACACGCCCGTCCATGCCCTCTACGGGGGCTCAGATGGAGTGGACGTGGGCTGACCCACGACGCAAAAATCTTGACCGCAGAGTCATCGCCCAAGCTTGCGGTACAAGCCCGGGTTGCTTCGGGTGAAGGCGGGCGCTGGTCGTCGCGAACGCCGCTCCCGGGTCGCGGGCCGGAATCCCCGCTCGGGGGGGGTGGTCATGCGAAGCCGCGCGGCCCCAGGTCGCGGCTCCGACCCCTTCACTTCGCGCCGTGGGCGTGGCCCGTTTGTGGGCCTCCCCGCCCCGGCCCGTTGGCCTTCCCTGTCGCGGAGCGAGCGACGGCCCACAGCACTCGGCCTTTCGATGGGCCGAGCCGGGTGCTAATGATGGCCGTGCCGATTGCTTAACCGGTGGCTTGACAGGCCGGCTGTTTGGCCCCCGACAAGATGCTTGTAAAGTTTAACTTTAACCGAGTTTATAGTGAATAACATTAACATTTATGTCTTCAACTAGGTTTACTACGAATATATTTCATAATCAAATTATTAATACTTGTTTTGTATTATAAATGTCGGTAAGATATCTATATCTATCTATATCTCTTATAAAGTTAATCCCCACTAGTAGTTCTATCTCATTCCGCAATGATCCACGTCATCAATTAATGTATAAACGATTTGATTCATATTTCCAGCCATCCATTCGATGTCTTCCATCCACTTGCAAACATTAATTGAAAAGTCACTAAGGATATTGATTTTTATTTCTCTTGCAACATAACTGAGGCATGCACCACTAAATTTAAACCGCATTTCCTAAAAATGTCATCAAGAAATGAAAAGGCATCACGATTGAGCTATGTCACCACTAAATCGCGTTCCCACTAAATGTCATCAAGAGATGAAGAGGCACTGAAATAATTGATGTAGCACAAAACAGTAAAGGAGCCGAGGGTCGAGGGATCATCTGAAAGTATTTATATTTCTCTATTCAACCTTGCTAGATCTTGAGTTTGCAACTTCTCCATTTTCTGTCATACGTCTCTTCCCTTCTGCCCACTCTTCTTCCAATTCCTCGACATATAATTCTGCCTGTCGGCTGTACAGTACAAACACAAGAGTAGATACGGTGTGTGCTTCATGTGTGTTCGAGTCACGTGTGGAGGAGCACGTGGAATGACACTGAAGGATGGCTCCAAAGTGCAGCCGTCATCAACGGAGGTGAGCTCGTGACATATCATTGAATCTAGGCAAGGGTTACCGTGAGAGATAAAGGCATGGACAGGGAGCGAAACATGGGAGGAGGTGGAGCTGCTTGCTTCCTTCACCGGTATGATGCATGCAATGCAGGGCACAAATAAAAGTTATATATGATTCTTAGGTATGGTCACAACAGATGTTTCCTCTATTATATTGGTATATATGTATATTAGCATGTGTAGTGAGAAATTTTACAATAATTGCTAAAAACATAGATCATTTATTGGGCGAGATTGGACGGTAGAAAAATAGAAAGTACTCAGCTGGAAGTACCTGGAGGTACCAAATTAGGTGGATATAGTACCAACTTAGGTGGGGCCAGTACCAAAATATGTGGGACAAGATCTATTTTTTATTTTTTATTTTATTTTTAAATAAGGGTAAATATGTCATTTACTCACATTCAAGGGTTAATCACCCAACTCGCCTACGCACTTGTACTAGTTGAGGATCTTGAGCAGCTCGGTGGCCTTCTCCTAATCTCCATGGTTGCATCTTGTGGCCGATCTGCAAGAGCGGAACATTTTCTTGACGAGCATGTGCACGGCAAGCGCGTGCGCCGGTGGCCCGGCGCTCTTGCACGGCCTTCCTATGAGCCGAGCTGTCTGAACGTTAGGCTGAGGCCGGGCTCGGCTTCTAAGAGTACAATTAGCCCTGCTAATGGTTTGGGTTGAAATGGGTTTTATGGGTTGAGTTCTCATATGGGTACACTTCTAATGGATTTGAATGGATTGATTTACTTAATGGATTGGGTTGGGTTGGGTTTAACGAAAACTTGGGTTGGATGGATTGAGATTTTGATTCTTTTTTTAAGGTGTGAACGTGAACTTTTATTTTTTTAGTCCGGCTTCGATGTGGGGTCCACGTACAAATCTTGATGTGCTAAATCGACACAGATTATCTTCATGACATTTTGAAACATATTTAAAAATTTCAGTCAATTTCGATAAAATTTCAAGGGTGTGAACGCGAGCTTTTTATTTCTAGGGTCCGACTTCGATGTGGGGCCCACATACAAATCTTGATGTGCTAACTAACACAGATTATCTTCATGATATTTTAAAACATATTTAAAAATTTCAGCTAATTTCGATAAAATTTTAAGGGTGAACGCGAGCTTTTATTTCTAGGGTCCCGGCTTCGATGTGGGGTCCACGTGCAAATTTTGATGTGCTAACTGGCACATATAATCTTCATGACATTTTGAGACGTATTTAAAAATTTCAGTCAATTTTGGTAAATTTTTAAAGTGTGAACGCGAGCTTTTATTTCTAGGGTCCGGCTTCGATGTGGGGTCCACGTGCAAATTTTGATATGCTAGCTGGTGCAGATTATCTTTATGATATTTTAAGACGTATTTAAAAATTTCAGTCCATTTCGATAAATTTTTAAAGTGTGAACGTGAGCTTTTAGTTCTAGAGTCCGGCTTCGATGTAGGATCCATGGGTTTTTTAACAAACCCACGGCTTTAGTTAGTTTATGGATTGGAGTGAGTTGGGTTGAAACTATAAAAATTTGGAGTGGTGTGGATTAAAAAAGGAAGACAATTTTTTATAGATTGGATTGGATAAGGAGTGGATTCTAGCCCATTAGCAGGGTGAAGTACAATATATCGTGTCTGTTCGCTGTCGCTGCTTCAAGCCCTATCACGCCATCACGGGCACCAGTGGCTGTTATGGCAGGAGGAGAGAGAGCCAGGACGCTGCCGCAGTTCTAAAACCTTTTCTGAAATCTGAATGTAACTGACATTGCAGTACTGACTACTGAGCTGAAAACACAAGTCACTTGTCCCAGCAGTTCCTTGCAAAATGGCCAAAGTATGCACTGAATTTAACAATTATGTAGGCTCTCACAGTAGGTAAATTTCTATCACCAGCAGAGATGTCTCTATCATTGGAGTATGTTTCTGCTTGTAGGGCCTTTTGTTCAGATTGCAAATTATTGCAATCGAAAAGATCTTGAATAGCGTTTCGTTTGTATTTGGTAAATATTATCCAATCGTGGCCCAATTAGATTCAAAAGATTCGTCTCGTGATTTACAACTAAACTATGCAATTAGTTATTTTTTTACTTACATTTAGTGCTCCATGTATGCGGGTAAAAATTGATGTGATGGAGAGAGAGAGTGGAAAAACTTGCGCAAATTGACGAAAGAGTAGCTGCTGGATTCAGACATTCAGGCAAGAAACTCGAAAAGGCATCCTTGATAACTAGTTATCATTGAATTGCTCGCGGTTCGACGTCGCAGTTCGAGGGGCCGATGATGCCTAGACTGTGGTGGTGGTCGGTGGAAACTGGCACTAGCAGATGTGAGGCGAAGTCTTGAATGAATGGCGTATTAGGGACATACTTCCTCCGTCCCTTTTTATTTGTCGCTTCGTTTCCCGAGACACAAATGCCGGCAATTTTAATAAATAATAAATATTATCGATTAGTATCATAATTAATATCATCGGAAAGATCTTTGGATCAGTTTTTTAACAAAATTATTTGGAGATATAAATATTGTACGTATTTTCTATAAATCAAGTCAAACTTGTGGCACGCATCCCACGGCGACAAATAAAAAGGGACGGAGGGAGTATGGCGTAGAGATGCGTCGACAGATATGGTTTGGAGCCGACTCGGGTGAGCCGCTGCGTGCACGCAAGGAAGGAAGCCTATGCAATTTTTACCAAAGGAATCAGCGGAGTAGTCATCTCTATCCGTTACGAAAATACCCTCAATATTAGAAATTAGATTTAATAAATAATGTTTCTGAATTGGTTGGCTACAAAATAGAAAAAAATGAAAGTAACTGAAAGTACCAAAGTACTTTTCCAACCATTGTAAAAAGAGCTCCTAGTTTTTATATAATTTTGATAAAACTCCAAATCGTTTGTGTCCGAAAAAAACAAGAATCGTATAAATGTATGCATACCACATGATGTGATGAACAAAAAAACCAAAACTCCTATGAAGAATCATATTTTACAAACCCTACATAGCAAACCACCATAGTTCATATATCAATAGCTATATATATTAACCAGTCGAGAATCTCAACCTCGATGCAGCATTGAAGTTGGAGCGCGAATGTACGACCTAGATGCGCTGACGCCATTGTAGTGTGGTTGGTTGAGTAAGGGGAAGGAGTGAGCTAGGTTTGGGTTTAGATTGGCATGTCATCTTATGTACTCCCTCTGTCTCACAATACTAGTCGTTCTAGGGGCAAGAAAAAGTGTCCAGGTTCACTCAGTCTTGAATGCATCTTCATAGAGAGCGTGTCCAGGTTCAAGCAATTATTGCTGCACATGTGTACCAGCCAAAACGACTTGTATATAGGGACAAAGGGAGTACACCTCTAAATTGACTAGTATAGTTGGAAAATTGATGGTATTGTCGACTGCTATGTGTGGCTCTGCTATAATGGCTGGATTTAAAAAACACATGGGATTTTGGATTTAGGTACTAAACACTTGGCCCATGACAAAAAACATGTGGGTCTAGCTTTTTGTCTATTAATAAAATTCATGAATAAAAGAATTTGACTCGTACTTTTACTTTGAGATGATCTGATAGAGTAAAAACTAATAAGAACCCATTGGCTGATGTGACGCTGTGGCTGAAATCTTTGCTAAAACAGCAGCTGGCTGCTGCAATTATGTGCTACCGAACAGGGTCGTTGGAATATGTGATGCAACAAATGTCGTAAACTTCAGATCGGATAGGAGAAGTTCAGGAAAGTGCCAAAAGACGCTGACGCCGCCAGCTCAGCTCGTGTTCGACCCATGCTTTCCACGAAGCATGGGCAGCGACGGCAGGAGAAGCAGATAAGCTACGCAGGCAGAGAGAGTCCCACTCCACTCTGCTGCTGCTCGAAGCACCTGCAGTGTCCCGCTCCCGCACTCCTCTTCCTCCTCGTCTCGTCGGACACAGGCACACAGCGCACGCCACTGCCACCGGCCACCGGCCACCGGCCACCGGCCACCGCGCCAACCAATCCAAAACTCCACCCCACCACCACCCACCAGCAGCGCTTCAGCGGGAGACGTGACAACTGACGAGACGAAGCCGGTCCTCCCGCGCCCCACATGGCCTGGGCCCGTCTTGCCTCCCCGCTCCCGTCTGCGCCGCTCCGCGGCCTCCGCCGTCGGCCGACCCCCACACGCCTCGCCGCCGGCTCCGCCCCCGCCTCCGTCCCCTCATGCCACACCGCGGACGGCACCTGCGGCCACCTCCGCGCCACCGCTCCGGCGTCTCCTCCTCCTTCCACGGCACCGGTTTGCTGCCGCCGCCGCGTCCTCGGCGTCGACCGCGCGGCTGCTCGGTGCCGTAAGTCCGCGACCCCCGACCTCACCTCCGTCGCTCGGCCCTCACTTGCACTTCGGTTTTGATCTTGGACTTGGGCTTGGAACCGTGCAGCGGTGGCCCCAGGAACACGGTAGGAGGTGCTTCGCGAGCGACGCCTCCGCGGCGCAGGCGCCGACGGGGAGGCCTCAGAGCTGGTGGACGTGCCACTGGCGCAGACTGGGGAAGGCATCGCTGAATGCGAGCTGCTGCGCTGGTTCGTCGCCGAGGTGAGTGCTTGACTGCTTGGCTGCGTGCGTACAGTTTCAGTTGTCCCGTTCTGCTGCTCAGAATTGTGCTCCGGGCATATGGATCGTAAAATATTGTTTGTTCCTGTGTTGTCTTTGCAATTTAGTGCACGTTCATGGGTATGTAGTTGAACAATTTACTTCCTCTTATTAGTATTAGGGAAAGAAATTGGTACATTCAGAGAAGAATTTTGATTCTTCAAATTTGAATTGATATATGCTTGTTTGAGAGCACATTTTGATTGTAACCAGACAACAGGACCATGTCAATTGGTTTCAGTAGCAGCAAACCTTGTCTTTTTCGTTTGGTGATGTGATAAATAGTGTAACTGACTAACTGCTGCCTAAATGGCTGACCAAAATACCGTAGGAAAGTAAAAAACAGTTCTGTGATGGAATTAGAAAAAAGATTAGTCCTTTACACAGCCTGTCTAAAAACGCCTTGAAGGCCAATCTACACTTAAGAATTGCTTGCTGATGGCAGCGCCTTTATTAGGGTCAGCAGCTTTTGGTTTATTGGATAGAGTGTGTGCTAATGAGGGCCCCTTTAAACCTAGCCCTCCCAACCCAGCACCTAGGGTGGTGCTACTTTTTTTTCTCAAACATGCAGGAGAGCTGTTTATCATTTCATCAAGGAAGGTCACAAGACAAGGGAAGATAGAAAATCCTACAACACTCACTCACAGACCCAAACTCCCAAAGCACTCTAGAAGACTATATCATACTAAAAATAAGAACTGAAAACAAAATGACCAGAAAAAACACACTATTGCCTGAACCCCTTCCAAAAGATCTTGCAGGAAGCATCTGGAAGCCCTTTGCTCCAGCCAAGCACCACAGAATGCACTCATAACTGACAGCTTGCATCAACTGCTGTGATGCCTGGATTAGATCCGTTCATCGTGGACTCACAAGTTTATGTGATTCAAATAAGAGGTTTTGTAGAACCTATGTGTTTCTCATCATGTACATGGTCGGTTCCTTCCCAGCTAATTTTCTTTTGGCATGCTGAGTTTTCTACCTTCTTCACAAATTATACAGGATCTTTGTAAGAGTTAGAAGGCTCATGAAATATTGCTTGAACATAGGTGATCAAACGAAGTATTACAAAGAAATATGGATATGATTGAAAACAATCTCCAAAATAACTAGAAAGCTATTGTTGCTAATAGTTTGAACTTTGAAGACTGTTGTGGGAGTGAGATCTTGAAAACAAATTAATCTTGCATATACTGTGTTCCTAGCTTTCTTTGTTCACTCATCTGAATTTTATATTTCCTGCCTTGGAATCTCTATGTAACTGCAGTTAAATTTGCTGAGTTGTTCATTTTGCAGGGTGACCAAGTAGATGAATTCCAGCCACTCTGTGAAGTACAGAGTGACAAAGCAACTATCGAGATAACAAGTCGTTTCAAGGGGAAAGTACATCAGATTCACTTTGGCCCTGGTGACATAGTGAAGGTAGTTATCAGATCGATTTTGTCAAAGTTACTCCTCTAAATTATGTGAATAAACTTGCTGGCATGTTGTACAATTCTTAAGTGTGTTCTGTGGTTCTTGCAGTATCAATAGACTGTGAACTCCCTAATTTGGTTAAACTTTTTTTTCTGCAACTTACATAACTCAATGGACTCTCACCAGTCAGCATTACAAATACTTGTTGACTTTTCAACATCTTCGGTGTGTCACTTTGGTTACTATTCTCCATTATAAAGAGTTACTATATCTAATAAATGCATGAGATTATGAAAGCTCTTTTTTTTTTAAAAACAAATCTACAAATGAATTTTATGTTTCCTAAATAAATATACTGAACAATGTGGTTGTTAAAGTTTCAACAGTTTGACCGAACTTGGTCAAAGTGACAAGTATTTGTTATTGGAGGGAGTATTTCCACTAACTTATTTTTCATAACAACTTACGTAAGTCAATGTATACTTCTTAGGTTGGTGAAACTTTACTGAAAATGATTGTGGGTGACAGCCAAATTGTTCCCCAGATAATATAGTTCCATCCGCTGACAAGTCCCTTGGAGTAGAGTCTCCAGTTTCCTCAAGTGAAGGCAATGTTCCTAGTGGAACTCTGTCTACACCAGCTGTTAGGAATCTAGCAAAGCAGTATGGGATCAACATAAATGAAATCGTTGGAACAGGCAAAGATGGTAGGGTTTTGAAAGAAGATGTGTTGAATTATGCTGCCAGCAAGGGTGTTCGCAAACAACAATCGTCAGCTTTGGAAGGGAACATTGGTCAAGTTGAGTTACTGGAGGAAGGGAAATCATTACTCGATGAGCACTTCTATGAAGATAAGAAAATCATTCTCAGGTACTGTAAAAGTTTTCAAGATGTCTACTTTGTAATGATAGGTCATGTGCATTGTTGCTCAGTATATTTGTGATTTTATCCTTTCTGCAGCCTACCCCAACTTGCTTGGGATAAAAGGCTTTGTTGTTGTTGTTGTTGTTGTATCCTTTCTGCAGGGGATACCAGAGATCAATGGTCAAATCAATGAACTTGGCTGCAAAAGTTCCACATTTTCATTATCTAGAAGAAATGAATTGTGATTCTCTTGTACAACTAAAGACCACATTTCAAAATGAGAACAAAGATCATACTATCAAGCACACTTTCCTTCCGTTCCTCATAAAGTCACTTTCTATGGCACTGAGTAAATACCCTATGTTGAACAGCTCTTTCATCGAGGAAACTAACGAGGTTGTGTTCAAAGGTATGAAATCTTTGAGTTTTTTGTTTCGTTCTTGTTTCCTTTCACCTCAGAAAAGGGTACAGAAAGCAATTTACCTGATGACTCAGATGCCAAACTTCAGAAATCCCCCATCAGAAATTTTGATCTAATTTTTTCCATTTACCAATTCATCTGGTACTTTACTCTGTAAACATGTACACTCCTTTTTCTCATTGCTTGCCCTTCTCATCTACAAACTACCACCAAGAAATCCACTTATTTTGGCAGGAAGGTTCAAGAAGTTGCGTGGCATATAGTCTTCTTAACTGTTTCGTGCAACAATTTGAACATGAATGACAAGGGTCATGTTCATATGGCAGGAATACAGAAGGCTGACCAGTGCATAATCTAAAAAAAAAGACCAGTGGTTCTATTTATACGATTTTGGTTTTTGTACTTATGACAATACATTGTGTGATTTAAAATTCAACTATGAATGATATTCTGCGATTTTCCTTTCCGTGTTACAGCATTACACCATACTAAGACACCATTTTGACTGTATCCAATGCATATTTTGTGGTGAAGGTGATGAAAAATAGTTTTTTTTTTTAATTTGCTAGGGTCCCACAACATTGGGGTGGCGATGGCTACAGCATATGGATTAGTCGTGCCAAACATCAAGAAAGTACAGTCCCTATCAATATTGGAGGTTTGTAGCAACTTCTTGTTTCTCCTGGAATCCATGATATTTTTGTTGCTTTGATCTATAAGATTTTCCCCTGTAATTTTCTTGCTTCCTAAAGGTTGGAACAATGAACTACACTAAGTTTGGATAATTTCAGAAGTTATTTCTTTCTTCTGCAGAAATGAAAATAAATTCTTGTACTCAAGCTTTGGAGATAAATAACTAATCTTCTAGCAAAAGCTCTGAAGAATACTTCCATTGAGATAACCCTCGTTCCAGCTAGTTAGTCATTTGCACAATAACTGTGCAATCCTGCATGCAACCTAATAAATATGATACTTATGTATTGAGACCAGAGAATTTACAGACTGTCCAGTGAGACCTTCAGCAGTCATGGTTGTTGTGTGCCTCTTCTGCCTAATATTCTGATTATCTTTAGTGTCATTGCACCAGATCACGAAGGAATTGGCGCGATTGCATGAGATGGCATCACAAAACAGGCTAAGCACTGCAGATATTGAAGGTGGCACTATAACACTAAGCAACATAGGTGCCATTGGTGGCAAGTTTGGCTCTCCACTTCTGAACCTACCTGAAGTTGCCATCATTGCCCTTGGGCGGATTCAAAAAACTTCCTCGCTTTGATGATGACGAAAATGTTTACCCTTCATCCATAATCAATGTATGCTTGTTGATATACATGTTTCACTAAAACTAGGTCTGCATTGCTCGGTTTCACTAACTGTGATCCCTCAACCTGTGGTGTACAGGTTACTGTTGGAGCCGATCACCGAGTTGTTGACGGGGCCACAGTTGCAAGATTCTGTAACGAGTGGAAGAGCCTCGTGGAGAAGCCAGAGCTGCTCTTGTTGCATATGCGATGATACTGGTACCTACTACGAGAGATCGCCTAAATAAAGATGGACTGAAACGGAGGCATTCCGGCATCACAATGAAATCCATGTATATTCAAATAAATAATCAACGTGGCTTCTCTGCCTGCAAACAGAGGAAATAAATCAGGGAGTTATTTTGGAAAGTCCTGGAGGAGATTTCATATATTCGTTGATATCTATAAATGCCTTCTGTTGCTCATCTCCCCCCCACCTGAACTCCTGATCAGAGGAGAAAAAGGAAGGATTCTTTATGAAAGATCAGAAATATAAAGCTCCTAATAAAATTAATCTTGCCGATTAGGGACTGCAGCTCTGTTTTATCTGTAGGAGGAAATGCTTCATCAATTGTCTTCATTCTTTGATGACCAACTTCAATTCCCATTTCATGAACTATAAATCCTAAGAACTGACCGGCCGATGCCCCAAAGGCACATTTGTTAGAATTCATTTTTTTAAGTTATATTTCATCGTCCACTCTAAGGTCTCCTTTAAATTGGCTAAGTGCTCTTTGTAGCCTTCTGGATTTTGCAACCATGTCATCAATGTAAATCTCAACCACCCTGCAGATCAACTGATGAAAAATATAATTCATTGCATGTTGATATTTGGTGCCTATATTTTTCAAACCAAACATCATCACAATCCACTCATGTTAGCCGATGGCCTCGGAGCATCCGAAGGCACTTCTAGCAATATCCTCCTCCATGAGCATCCACCAACAAATCAGCAATTGGCGTTGGGTATCCATCCATCTATCAGAGTAGCCTTCTTTAAATCCCTGAGATCAATACAAACACATAATTTGCCCATTTTTCTTGTAGACAGGAACTATATCGACACGCTTGAATAAATTTAGCCTTGTATAATTTCACAATCTCCTTTTTAATCTCATCAAGCATTGGAGGCTTAAATCTTCTTGCCACTTGTTTAAACGGCCGATATCGATTAGGTAGCTACTGTTTAACAATTGATCAACTTAATCTGGGCATTTCATAATATTCCCAAGCAAAACTCACTAGTACATTATTTTTTTTATTGGTGGCGGTTGAAAATGATTAACCGTGACGGTTTTTTTCAACCGCCACCATGCATAGGTCACGGTAAATCATTGATTAACCGTGGGCGGTTGGTCCGACCGCCACGGTTAATCGATTTACCGCGACGGTCGATTTAAAAAATCGACCGCCACGGTTAATCGCATTTACGGTGACGGTTATTATTGACCGCCACGGTAAATAAAAACACCCGTCACGGTAAATCGAAGCATTTTACGTGGCGGTTGGATTTTATGACCGCCACGGTTAATAAAATGGCACCGCCTCGCAAAATCAATTCTGTACTAGTGACTGTCTCAACACGCTTTTAATAACTTTATTAATTCTTGTTTAAACTCAAGATCTAATTTAGCACTTATTTATGTTGGCCTTGGTTTATCACTTGGTTCATTATCGACTTCTTCTAAATCATTAGTCAGCGTTAATCCTTGCCCCAACTTCCCTTCAGTATCTCAATTGAGGAATCCATTAAAACAAACTCTCAGAGTCGACTGCTTGGATCGATTGTTGATCTTCATCGTTAATTTCGATGAGATCTCCTTCCCAAACTTTTCTGGAGGAACATTTGACATCTTCAAGCTACCAAATTATTGAATCGGTTGTAGCAACGCTAACTGACACGTCAGCTTAGACAACCTCAACATTATCACCTTGCCACCGGATCAAAAATTGATGCATTGTTGAAGGAATACAACAGTTAGCATGAATCTAGTCTTGCCCAAGCAGCAGACTATAAGAACCTTTATCATCAATGACGAAGAAAATAGTAGGCAAAGTCTTTCCAATGGTTAATTCGACATTTAATGCCTCCTTGGCTTAGGATGCATTGCCTCCAAAATCACACAACACCACATCAGTCTTGATCAAATCTTTAGGTCCCTTTTCCGAACTTCCGATATGTGGTGTAAGGCATAAGATTAACAACAGCACCTCCATCAACCAACATCTTGGTCATATGCTTCCCATCAATAAATCCTTTGACATATAAAGTTTTAAGGTGCTGATGCTTCTCAGGTTTATTAAATATAGCTTGTTGTGGTTGTAGAGTTAACTATGCCATTGCTTCCTTAATCACTTCATCAAAACTTTTATCATCTTCTTCAAAGATAACCATGAACTCTGATAGTAAAAGAAAGTCATACAAACATTAGCTGATGGCTTAGCTTCATTGGCTTTCTGCTTGGCGCACCACGCTTGATGTTCAGCTTTCTGAGCACACTCCCTTTCAATTTTGGTGCACCTAAGGTGTTGAACTCTTCTTTCTGACTCTTGGTCAAACCACTAGTCCTCCTCTTCTTCTTCATAACAACCCCTAATCATGATCTAAGGTACGCTTCCCAAGCCGATAGACCCCGATCCTATTTGTTTGTTGAATAAGCGATACACTCATTAACAGATTTGCGGTTGGCTTGAGGTTGTTTGTAGTCTAAATGCTGATGATTGTATTCAGATATTGGTGGGCAATCTTAAGCATTCATTCCAACAATGCCTAAAGAAATCGCCAATGTGATTCAGCTTGTTGCCTTTTGCTTTCTTCTTCACATTGACATCAATATTCTTCTTCTAGACGATATTGCTACTCTTTTTCTTGCTGGTGTTGCCACTTACAATATCCAAGGTGTGGTACGTGGTCGGCTTGTACCCATCTTGGAACTCTCACTTTGTTCATATTGGCTCTTCTGCATGTCACGACACTTATTGGCAACTCTATACTCATCGTCTATTAGCTGAACACTTGGATCAACAGCTCTGGATTCTTTAGCTCTAGCTGATGTTAGCATTTTAGCCCCCTTTAACCACATCTTGGAATCTACAGTAAAAGGATATACATCTATCTTTATGGTCTTTTGGGTTGGTTCAAACTTGATCCTGCCTTGCTCAATGGCCGCTTGAACATGTTGTCAACAACTTGTAGTCATTAGTATTGTGAGACACATAATTTTGAAATTTATAATATCTCTTATTTTTGAGCTCCTTAGATGATCGAATCATATGATTTATTGATAATTTGAGTTGGCCACTTTCCAATAGCAAATCAAAGATCTTGCGGCTTTGGTGATATCAAAATTATACTTATCCTTGAAAACCTTGACCGAAGGATAAGAAATTGGCTTGTTATTTCTAGTCCACTCTCAGTCGAACCAATTTTCTGTTCATCATTGTCAGAACCATAATCATATGAATCATCATGGGCAACTCCCTTCTAGACACTTTCCCTTTGCATACTCAGGAACTGACTTTCATAAATCAAAACTTTAAGAACCAGGTTAGCTAAACTTTCAAATTCTTGTCTAGAAAACTTCTCCCTGATTGCTGTTAACATCCTTTGAAAGGCCAAATCAGCCAATTGGCCATCAGACAATCTAATAAATAGCATCGACTTCTAATTTCTCGAAACCCTTTATATATATTCAGGAGCCAATTCATTGTTCCTTTACCTTATATTTGTTAAATATGTAATTCTCATCTTTCCTATACTAGTGTAAAATATTTATGAAACTTGTTTTCCAAATCGGTCCCATCCTATGATATAATAGGTTCTAAAATAGAAATCCTAGTAAAGGCTGACCTAGATGTTGACGGTCCTTAACGTTCAAATCCAACCGTCAACTAATCTTCCAAAGTGACATAAAAGCAATTCATCTACCTAGAAGTAGGGCTTTGACTAACGAATTCCATGAGTTTTGGTGAATCAATGGTTTTGCAGGTAAACACTAGAAATGACACACTTTTGAGCTACACCGCAACATAGAATGCAAGATTGGACGCCACGGCGACACAGGAACAATCCAGAAAGAACGAGAAGACACGAGATCGAAGCGGAGGACCAGGGCGGAGCCGTGCCGCACTCAGCTTGGTTAGTGCCCCTGGACCGGCCGGTCTGGGGTGGGCCTCACTCGCGGCCCGGTTCACCCGGTTTACTCCACCGCCTTTGAGGATTGATCTCCACCGTCCGCCAATGTCGGTTTGATCCAAGGGCTCACGTTGATTCGCCAGGGCTATAAAAGGAGAGGCAACCCCCCTGGGAAGGAGGATCCATTCAGAAGAGAAGAGCTTTAGCGAGAAACCCTAATTAGGATCCTCAGAGGTGTCCCTTGAATGGATGACCTCTCGAGTTAGCATTCCAAGAGAGAGCTAGTTCTATACCTCTAGAAGCTAGTTCTTTAGAGATAGAGAGATAGAGTAAAAGAGAGAGTTTTGGAGGAGTATCGGCATGTCGGTGCTACCTCTACGGCTTGTATCTGAGATTACTTCGGAATCGACTTCTGAGTTCAAGTAAGTAACATTGTTTATCTTATTTTACCGGTTTGTGACTCTTTTGAGTACTTTAATCCTTGTAGCTCTTGGGTTAGAGTAGTATTCGTAGTGTAAGCGTGGTACTTAGACTTCGTTACTCGTAGATGTACCCTATCGTCCGGATTTGGTGGTAGCTCGCGGAGGTGACTTTATAGCTCCGTTGAATCTTATATATTCCACTATCCCGTCGGTAGGCCGAGCAGGAGAATAATTGATAGTCGGGTTGTAGTTTTGCCTGTGCTCCTCTATCCAAGTCCTCGGTAAAGCATCCTAATCATATCCTACTTGAGCCTGAATTAGAAGCCTTAGTTGTCCCCTCTATATCCCTACCTTCTACAGCCTTGTTTGCTACTCAGGTGGTTAAGTGTAGTTTAGAAGACCCTCACACATCTTCCTTTGGGTTCGATATTAAAACGGATATACTTATCCGG
This sequence comes from Chrysopogon serrulatus, assembly GCA_015844335.1. Lineage (NCBI taxonomy): Eukaryota > Viridiplantae > Streptophyta > Magnoliopsida > Poales > Poaceae > Chrysopogon > Chrysopogon serrulatus. The sequence continues at coordinate 4,235 of JADLZL010006721.1, read as the reverse complement.
TGAAGTGCTACAATGTATCCGTGCGCTTGTGGAATTATTCATTAGGCATTAACAGATACCAACAAGCATTTCTCGTGCCGTTGCCGGGTAGACGCCGTCCGAGACCACTCTGAACTTATCTTAACCTCAGTATCATAATCTTATCTTTTATTTGTATACTATCACTCTTTACCTTTTCCATTTCTCTTCACCTTTTCTATCCTTCAATGGATCAACTTAATTCCATGCCTATATATAAATATAACTTCATGAGCCTACGCTTAAAGCCAGAGCCATCCTCAAAGCCAATCTTAGCCTCTGACTATAAGCCATGCCCGTGTTTAATAGACATGGTCAGAAACCAATCTTTCTCAGGAGAAGATGATGCTAGCCCTTATTCTCACCTCAATGAATTCGAACGCACACATGCGTGTTTGCGCATTAAGGATATGTCCGATGAGACTATCCAATAGAAGCTTTTTCCTTTCTCTTTGACTGGAGAAGCTAGACATTGGTATGATCTCCACGTTGAGAGTGTTAAAGGTGACTGGAGAGCATCGTGTACTGAATTCTGCCTCCAATTCTATCCTATCTCTAAGGTAGTAGATCTTCGCTTAGAAGTTCTATCCTTTAGACAAGGGAAGAAGGAGACTCTAACTGAAGCCTAGGAACGCTTTAACTATCTTACTCATTCTGGACCTAGTCTATCCATACCAGACCCCGTTCTACTTCAACATTTCTATAAGGGTCTAAATAAAAAAACTTCTAAATTCCTCAACCTTGCTTCTGGAGGATCATTCTTGCATACCACTTCCGATGCTGCGAGAAATGTCCTTACGAAGATCTATGAAAATGAAACACCTTTAAAGAAGCCAAGTAGGGACAAAGATTTGATAGTTGATCGGGAATCCATACCTACCACATCCCAACCTACAACTATCAACGAGCCTAAACCACCGGAGGAGGAAGAAATTCCACTTCCGGACTTCATGCTCGAGATCGAGGGGCGATATATTCACCGATTATGAAAACACCTTGAATTACTACACTATTAGGAGACCACAGAAGCCTAAGAAGTCATCACCTAGTGAAGAAATCTTAGATCCTTCTGATGAGGCTTTCCTCAAGCAAAATGCTAAAGAACTTGTGTCGATTATAAGCAATGATTGGTTGGAAGAATCAGAGCTTTCCTCTGATGTCATCCGAGTTGATTTCACTTCAACAACCATACCTTACCAAATCCACAAGGGTTCTTTCAAAGTATTATACAATCCTGTTGTGGGAGTTAACATCATGTCTGCAATATATGCTCAAAATCTTCTAAAAGACATGCCCTTAACCCCAACAACAAAGTTGTTAAAAAGTCCTTTAGGCCATGTTCTCCCAAGTTTGGGAATCCTCTATGTCTTACCTATTCATGTCAAAGGGATAAGAGTTTATTTGAGCTTCTATATCTTTGATGTCATAGAGTTTGATGTATTGATTGGACAGCCTATAGAGAGACTTTTGCAAGAAGGACAAAGAGGGAATCTAAACATTAGCCTTGGGAAGAATTTTAATTTGCCCATATCCATAACTCGTGCTCTCAGTAATGAGACTGAGTCACTTTCTGAGCCTGATCCTATGGAAGAAGTCTTAGAGACAACCTTTGAATCTCTTCTCGAACCAGATTTCGAAGATGATTTCGAACCACTAGATGAGGAAGGAGATAGTACGTTAGAACCCGACCCTCTAGATGAGTCTAAAGAACCACCTAAGCCTCCCATAGAACTCAAACCCCTGCCTTCTGGTCTTAAATATGCTTTCCTAAACAATGATCGAGAATCCCCTGTGATAATAAGTGATAAACTCTCTGAGGAGGAAACCTTTCGATTGATTACAGTCCTAGAAAAGCATAGATCTGCTTTTGGCTATTCACTCCAAGATCTCAAAGGAATCAGTCCTGTTCTTTGCACCCATCACATTTCTACGGATCTTGAGATAACACCTTCTAGAGAACCACAACGTAGGTTGAATAATGCGATGAGAGAGGTTGTTAAGAAAGAGGTTTTGAAACTGTTACATGCTGGGATCATATATCCTGTGCGATACAGTGAGTGGGTAAGCCCTGTGCAAGTTGTGCCTAAAAAGAGAGGCATGACAGTTGTTAGGAACGATAAGAATGAATTAATCCCACAAAGAACCATCACTGGATGGCGGATGTGTATTGATTACCGAAAGCTTAACAAGGCAACAAAGAAAGATCATTTTCCACTTCCCTTCATTGATGAGATGTTGGAGAGGTTGGCAAATCATTCTTTCTTCTGTTTTCTTGATGGGTATTCGGGATATCATCAAATACCGATCCATCCAGATGACCAAAACAAAACCACCTTTACATGTCCATACGGAACTTATGCCTACCGTAGAATGTCTTTTAGACTATGTAATGCTCCAACTTCATTTCAAAGATGCATGATGTCTATATTTTCTGATATGATTGAAGTGATAATGGAAGTTTTCATGGATGACTTTTCTGTATATGGAAAAACTTTTGATAAATGCCTTGAAAACTTAGATAAGGTTTTGCAAAGATGTGAGGAAAAGCACTTAGTCCTTAATTAAGAAAAATGTTATTTCATGGTTAGAGAAGGAATAGTGCTTGGACATTTAGTGTCCGAAAGAGGGATAGAGGTAGACAGAGCTAAAAATTAAGGTGATTGAACAACTACCTCCTCCCATTAATGTTAAAGGAATTCAAAGCTTCCTAGGTCATGCAGGTTTTTATCGACGGTTCATACATTACTTTTCATACATTGCTAGATCCCTAACAAACCTGCTAGCTAAGGATGCTCCCTTCGAATTTGATGACGCATGTTTAGAAGCTTTTGAAACCCTTAAAAAAGCGCTTATCTCTATACCAATCATCCAACCCCCTGATTGGTCGCTGCCTTTTGAATTGATGTGTGATGTAAGTGATTATGCTGTGGGGGCAGTTTTAGGACAAACTAAAGATGAGAAGCATCACATAATTGCATACGCTAGCAAAACTTTGATAGGACCTCAACTTAATTATGCAACTACTGAAAAAAAGCTTCTGGTTGTTGTTTTTGCTATAGACAAATTTAGATCTTACTTAGTAGGAGCAAAGGTAATTGTTTATACTGATCATGCTACTCTTAAGTACCTGCTCACTAAGAAAGATGCTAAACCACGACTCATAAGATGAATTTTGCTACTCTAAGAATTTGACTTAGAAATAAAAGATAAAAGAGGAGTAGAAAACCCTGTTGTCGATCACTTGTCTAGAATGCAGTTCAAGAATATGCAGGAACGACCAATCAATGACTCCCTTCGAGACGACACACTCTATGCTATCTCCAGATCGGATCCCTGGTACGCGAATATTGTCAATTTTATGGTTGCAGGATATGTACCACCAGGGGCAAACAAGAGAAAGCTCGTCTATGAAAGCCGTCTACATATATGGGATGATCCTTATCTCTTCTGAGTATGTTCTGATGGACTACTCCGAAGGTGTGTACCCACTGAGGAAGGACTACGGATTATTGAAAGATGTCACTCATCACCATATGGAGGTCATTATGGAGCGTTCCGAACTCATGCAAAAATTTTAGTGGATTCTTTTGGTCAACCATGTATGAAGACACTAGGAACTTCATCCGAAGATGTGGAGCATGTCAGAGGCACGGCAATATCAACTCGAGAGATGCCATGCCACTCACCAACAATCTTCAGATAGAGCTCTTTGATGTCTGGGGAATTGACTACATGGGACCGTTTCCAAAATTAGGCAACTATGAGTACTGTTGACGGTCATTAAACACCAAATATAAACCTCAACTATTGTATAAAATGATATTAAATGGATTACAAAGCATAGTTGTAGGTTTTGATTCTAACGAGTTCCACGAGTTTTGGTGTTCTCACTTGTGTTGCAGGAGTATGCAATTTTCCATTAAATAAAAATATCTCAAATAAGGAATTGGACTATATCATTGCAACGGGCTCGTCGAGATGATCGAAACGGACATATCATTTGCTATATTCGGGGCCCAGAATCAAGAGATATCAACTCCAGATCGAAACATGTGCCATTGGGCCCTAAAAGGAACAAGAAAACACACAAACGAAGCTGGGCCCGATTGGGCTTGGGCCTAGGCCGCCCGGCATTTCTCTCCAGGCCGGTCGGCCTCCCCCTACGGCCTCTCACGCTTGTCTTCTGGAAGCTTCTTCCACCGCCTTCAAGGATGCAT